>JASCZI010271904.1:57840-75548 GCA_036250425.1 Stylosanthes scabra
CCATTCACCGGTTTTCACCAATTCCAATGTTGATCTTTTTCCTAGTGATGATACTACAGATTCTTTCTCACATCCGCATCCGGAGCCTCCTACTCATCCGCCTTCTCCAGATGATTCCAGACCGGCCGATGCTCCTATTCCTACTGGCATGCCTCCCTCCTCCACACGTCCTACTAGGGTAAGAAATCCACCTCCTCATCTTCTTGATTATCATTGTTTCTCTACTATTCTTAATCACCATGAAACTAAGTCATTTCGAGAAGCCTCCACCAATCCAAAGTGGCAGCAAGCTATACAGGAAGAAATCCAGGTGCTTCACAAAGCACATACTTGGGACTTGGTTGATACTCCTTCTGACCAAGATGTTGTGGGTAGTAGATGGGTATACAAGATCAAGACTCGGTCTGATGGTTCCATTGATTGTTATAAGGCATGATTGGTTGCTCAAGGTTGCACGCAGGAGTATGGTATTGATTATGAAGAGACTTTTGCCCATGTTGCTCACCTTACTTCTGTTCGAGCTCTACTTTCCATTGCTGCAGTCAAAAAATGGTCTCTCAGTCAGATGGATGTGAAGAATGTTTTCCTTAATGGTGATTTAAAGAAGAAAGTCTATATGAAACCACCCTCGGGATATCCTTGTCCTTCTGACAAAGTCTGTCTTCTTCGAAAGGCACTTTATGGTCTTAAGCAAGCTCCTCGTGAATGGTTTGAGAAGTTCAGCACCACTATTTGCAATCTTAGTTTCACTTGCTGCAGTCCTCACAAGAATGCTCTCTTCATTCCTAAAAGTGAACGTGGGGTTGTTCTTCTACTTCTGTATGTTGATGACATGATCATTACTGGAGATGATGTTGATGGTATCTCTAATCTTAAAGCGTCCCTTCACCGTACTTTTGAGATGAAAGATCTTGGTTCTCTTAGTTATTTTCTTGGACTTGAAGTTATATCTTCAGATGATGGGATCTATCTCTTTCAAGCTAAGTATGCTTCAGATCTTCTTGATCGAGCTGGCATTACAGATGCTCGTACTGAGTCTACTCCTCTTGAACCTAATGTCCGGTTTACCCCAACGGATGGCACTGTTTTGGATAATCCTACTCTTTATCGGCAGTTAGTTGGAGGTCTTGTTTATTTGACTGTCACACGACCAGACATCACCTATCCTGTTCATGTTCTCAGCCAGTTCTTGTCGGCTCCTCGCACTACTCACTATGCAGCAGTTCTTCGTGTACTGCGCTACATCAAGGGCACCTTGTTCATGGTCTTCACTTTTCCGCTCGCTCGTCTTTACTCCTGCAAGCATATTCTAATGCTGATTGGGCTGGCGATCTTACTGATCGTCATTCTACTACTAGCTATTGTTTGTTTCTTAGTGACTCTCTCATCTCCTGGCGAGCTAAGAAGCAAACTTTTAGTGCGCGCTTGAGTACCGAAGCTGAATACCGTGCTCTCGCAGACACCACTGCCGAGGTTGTCTCCATTTGTTGGCTTCTTGAACACTTAGGTGCTCCTCAGTCTTCCCCGGCTGATATTTTTTGTGACAATCGCAGTGCTATTCAGATTGCCCATAATGATGTTTTTCACGAACGCACCAAACATATTGAGATTGATTGTCACTTTGTTAGGCAACGTCTCCTTATTGATGTTGTTCGTCTCATACCTGTTGGGACTTTGGATCAGACTGCTAATATCTTCACAAAGGCTCATCATTCTACTCGATTTCAGACTCAAGATGGTATCTTTAGCTCCCACTTGAGTTTGAGGGGAATGTTAGAGTATAATTAGGAATTAGAATCAATTAGCATTAGTTAGCATATTCTGTATTTATGTTAGAGTATAATTAGGAGTAAATTAGGATCAGTTAGAATCATTTGTGATATTACGTCTTTATTAGTTTGATTCCTCTAGCACCTATAAATAGCCATTTGTACCTTGTATATTTCATAATTCAGAATACACAGATTACATTCACTTCAAATTACTCTCTTGTTTCTAACATGCTTAAACAAAGTCTTGAATTTGAGTCTTTAATAGTAATACTAGTATTGATAAAAGAGTTTACTCTTAAGGAGTTACTATTGAGCGAGCCAAATTAATAAGAATAAGTAGTATACTCTAAAATAAAATTAAATTAATTATATAAGGTGTACTTATTGAAAAGAGTAATGCAAGGACGGAGCTATGTGGATGGAAGGGGGCAATGACCCCCTAAAAAAAATTAATAACAAATTCTCAATAATTTTGATTTTGGCCAACAAACATTAATTTTATAGATACATATATTATATATTTATGAATAAATACATCTATTATTTTTTAATATATATTTTATATAAATAACTAATTTTTGTATATATTTAATATGGTTGATGAATATATTATTAAATTAGTTTAATATTACTATAAAATAATTAAAAATATTTAAAAATATATGATAAAGTTATCAAAAGTCAACCTTTAATCCTTAAAAAAAATGTCACTCTTTAAAAAAATGTCTAACTCCTCCGCTGCATATTATGCATTTGATATCTTATACAAAAATTTTATGCTACTGAATTTAAATTTGATTATTTGTCTATATTTGATTATCCTGAATAGGTTTAATTATTCTCTAGTCGTGATTAATTAGAAAAATGAGTGAATTCATAGTGATCCTAATAATGATACACCACCGAAATTAATGCGTACACTGTATAATATTGAATTTTAAGAAAGCAAAAAAAAACTTTTTTCTTACTCAAGTCCGAGTAGTAGGGTATAGAAAATTTTCTATAATGTTATAATATAATATGGGTACATCAATGAGAGTGACCCAGATATTTTACTTAAAAGGAAGAACACCATCTACAAAAATCATATTATATATAACAATTAATAATGGAATAAATTAAATAAATGAAATAAGGGTGGTCCAATTAATCATACTGGTTCCTTGATTAATGTTCAATGGCATATATATATAATCAATCATACAGAGCAAACATCCAAGAGCAATGATCCTAGATTGTCACTACTCAATACTTGATCACCATGTTAAGTTTTCTTGTTCATACAACAACACACTAGCTATGGTCCATCTAGTGCAGTAGTAGTAGTGGCACAGTTTTTATGAACATGGGGTTGTAGTAGACAGAAGCATATGGATGTGATTAGGAGAGTAGGATGTATGTTCAATTCAATGATGGCCATCATAGCCATATGGATGTCATGCAAATGGGGGATTAAAAGTGATGATAAGATCAATTGCATGACATACAATTGCCCAACATGCATGACATCAGAATAAAGCCATCTTCGCTATGTGTTATGTGTATATGTATGTTACTGCATGCCAAATAATCATAATAAAAAGATATGCCTTGTGTCGGGTATAGGGGGCTAAATGACAATATGGTTTAATTTTCTCTCTCTGAGTTGGGCCTTCAAAGTTCAAAGCATACTTGCAGAGAAGAAATTCTCTGTGATAAGTTAAAGTAGCTTTTTTCATCAGGATATGAATCACCTTTTCAACCCCTTAACTACAAGAATTATACATACTTGGTTATTAACATGCATATATATATATATATGATATGATGTTCAAAGTAATAATAAAGGGTTGTTCCAATTGGTTCAAAAGCTATCTCTTTAAGGTAGTTGCTACCCTGTTTCCAATCCACTATGAATTCACATTTATGGCTAAGTGTGATAGTTTTAGGTGCAGAAATTGAATGAATGATCCCCATATAGGAATTTGATAATTAAAGATGTGTGTTCCTTCGGATTGAATGAATGGAAGGAGAGTCTGAAATATTCAGAGGGGGTATGCTTTTTTCGGATGACAAAAACAGGCTGGATATACGGTCACGAGTATGCAGAGGCTAATTCAAGAGAGGTACTCATACTCACTGATTGAACCCTTCTTTATTGCTAGCGGGACCTAGTTACTACTTAGTACTAGTGTTCATCAATATCTCACTTAGTCTCACTACTACATACTCATTCATAATTATATATCGTGCATTCATGTATTGATCGCAGTTGGTTTAACGATTAACTCACTAATCCGCTTAAATAAATGTTGAATATTTGAATTTGAATTTTATTTTATGCATAACAACCCAATGATTAGTGATAAACTTTTAAATAAAACTTAAATTTGTGTTAGTCCTCCGGACGAGCGATAACGTGAAAAAAAATCAATAGATAACATAGTACATGAAAGAAGAGATAGCTAGAAGGAATTTATATATATAGATTAATAGTGTTTTTTTTGAATTATATAAATTTATCAATACAAAGCACGCAATGAAGAAATTAAAAGGCCCCAAAGACCTTTTTTTTTCTTTTAATATATATCCCCACGCTAATTTCTTGAGCCAATTAATTAGGGCACTATAGAAAAAGAGGGTGATTATATTCTCCCATGAGAACAAATAAAAAAATTAGAAAAATGAAAACTATAGAGGCGCATGTTTCCATCGCACACGCGTGGACACCATGGGCAAATGGGGTCCTGTATATATATAGTTTAGGCCAAAGCTCGAGGCCACAAAAAAAAAAAATGAAAGCAGTTCCCGCCAAAAATAAAACAGAAGAAAAAAAATAACAACCAACACATACGCACGTACGTGGCGCGCACCAGAAGCGTCTTCACATGAAGAAAAGTCCACAAAATGTAGCTGCTTCAATTCCAATTTATTACCCTCTTAATGATCTCCATCATCAAAGTAACGTGTTGTTGAAGAAGCAAAGATTCTTGGTAGCCAGGATGAGAAGCTTGACTTGTGAATTCCAATGATGGGAAAGAGCTCATAACATTTTCATTTTCAAGAGTTTCTTTCAAACCACTCTGTGTTTCTATCTGTTTTTCTCCATAAACAGTGTCTCAGTTCTTCCCCTTCTCTCAAAAAAAAAAAAAAAAAGGTTCCTTACTTTTACTCATGATGATCCCCTTCCCTTGGGAATCTGCAAAGCCAGTGATGAATGGCAATACCCACAACCCACCAACAAAGACAATAATTACAATGATAAAACCTCACGACTCTCTCATCTCATAATTTATTTTATTATTATTTCTTAATGTACACTCACCCATCAAGTCAATTCTTAACCCAAAAAAACCCTCTCAAAAAAAGTTGAGGTTTGCTTCTAAATAAACAACTTGGACCACCAAACTTATTCATTATTTCTTTCCTTTTCTTTCTCTCCTTTATTATTATAACACTCTTTTTTTTCTTATTTTTTTCCCCTATTCTTAAGGGGCGTTTCCCTTGTGATCATCTACCCACAAACAGTTATCCAACTTCCTCCTTTTATAAGACAATGAGAATGATGCAGAGGATGAAATAGAGGAAGAGGAAGAGGAAGAGGAAGATGACGACGATGACGGCGAGGATGATAAGAATGAGGAAGCACTTGACCTTGTTAGGGGCCGAGATGTCATCACTCGCAGCTGTGGTAACACCTTAGGAGCCTTCCTCTGACTAGTATTATCAATCACAAGTAGCTCTTGCATCAATTGGTAGCAACCTTTAATTTTCTCCTGCAACAACCAATAATACAAATACATGTATCTTGATAATTCAATCTTAAAAATTTACCACCATAACAATTCGCTGATATGTATATATAAGCTTACTTTTGTGAGCCCCTGGCACCAGGATTCGGCATGCTCAGGCTTAACGAGGGACCAATTTGGAATTTCGTTAGCTGCACATAGAATGGCCGCTGCAGCAATGCATGATGGCCAGTATGCAAGAAAGCTAGCCTCTGAAAATAACATATCCTTCATCAATCTTCATCAATTTTAGTTTTTCTAGATAGTCGATTTTACGTGAAGTTATTATTAAAAATTGTCAGATATTTGACTAGATTGTCATGAGACACTTGTAGAGTCCACCTTATTGCAAAGATGTATTGGAGTACCTTGGAGATTGGATAATATGATTTGTGTAGCGCGTGAAGTGAGGAATGTAGTAAAAGTTCCAGTTGAATCCAACTTGCAAGCAAAGAAGCCAAGGAAGCTAAATGGGGTGATTGATCTTAGCCTCCAATCCAAGGCTCCCAGAACAAGCAGCTCCATCCTTTGAATTGTTCTGGGCTCAAATATGTATTTGGCACCTTCTACCTGTATTCACCATGGAATTAAATTAATTAGAAGATTAATTAATAAAAGATTACTTTAATTTATCATAACATCGAGAATCTGATGAGTCTGACATGGTTTGATTACAGTCAATAAAGAATGTGGCCACACATGCAGGACAATACCTGAAGGTCCAAGAGAGAAGGGACAAGAGGCTCTTCCATCTTTGCCGCTAGAGACAAGCATGCAACAGATAGAAGTTGCAGCGGCCACCCATTTCTTTGCTGTACATCAATCAAATAGTATTAATAATTATCATCATTATCATCAGTTTATCGTCATAGTACTACTCATCTTACTATTTATACTAATCAAACTTTCTTTCGGGCACATATCCCCACGTGTAATGCACGTGCCTGGATGATACCACGAGAGAGACTACACCTAGCTTCTCCCCATTTATAATGGCCATTTATTTATGAAAGCTTCGAATATTATATCTTTATTCAAGAGAAATCATTATATATGTGCGTTAACTTTGCAAACCGTGAAAGGATAACATAAAAAAGCGCAGGAATATTTTAGTGTATAAATGAAGTTGGAATGAATAATAGTAATCGTGAGAATGGAACAGTGCTTTCTGCTTCTTTGATTCAACGTAAAAGATTCAAAACCACATTAATTAGAATTTATTGTACCAAATAAGAGGCAAGGGTAATAGGTCATACGCAACCTAATAACTCAGCAATACAACTAAAAAATAGCATCATGTACGTACTGTAGACGACATACTATTAATATCCATAAGTTTTTTTCTCCACCAATTGAATAATGTAAAATTTAGTACTTAAAAAAAAGTAATATAATATTTTTATTGACGATGCATTATCAATTAAAAATGTTTTATGTCATATCACTAACATGTGAATGTGTTAGGTGCTCATCCTAACAATCAAACATTATTTTCTTTTTAAGACTAATTTTATGCATTAATATTAATATATTATAAAAAAGAATTATATTTTCCAAATAAGGTTTTAACTTTTAATATCATGATAAGCAATTTCTTAGAGTAAATAGTTTTTTCACATTAATATATTCTTTAAATAAAAAATTTAAATATTTTTTTAATAAATAATAAAAAAAGCCACACTTAGTGCTAAATCCACTCACTGGAAAGGTCACCCGTCACCTTTTTTTTTTCACTTTATAACTGTTTTACCAAAACGTAAAAATAAAATCCAAAGTTGAATTCCTGGTTTGTTATATCAGTGCACTTGGCCATTTTCACATTTTAGAAAAGTCATTCTTAAATTATAGTTACTACATAGAATAGTTTTCTTTTTCTACGCACATGGCCAGATGATAATAATAATAATTTATAATAAAACAATCGTCAAAGAAACACACAATTTAATTTCAGTTTTTATATTTTTAATATCAATTATTTTCCGAAACTGAACATCTGATGAACTTCACAGAACTCACCGGCAACTGCCGAGAGTTCAAGAATCGATCCATGTAGTTGACGGAAAGATACGCCGTCAACGGCTGAAATCCGTAATAAGCCTGCACCTGCAACCGCCAGATTCCAAAAAAACTCGATCGTCATCAAAATCGAACAAAAAAAATACTAGATCTATAATCTAAACCGGTTCACTTATTAGAGGCAGTTATATACTACCGCGCCACCAGCGCATTTTAGCATCCTTTGGTTCGTTACTGCGCGCGTGGCAATATGGTAATATAAATAAAAGGAGTGTCCAAACGGTTAGAGTGAGTAACTACCTTGAGAATCCAGGCAACGGATTCTTCTCTTGCCGAGGCATCCAGCGAGTGAGATTGGAACCTCGTGAGGTACTCGAATCCAGGGACGAAGTTTCTTTCGTCTTCGAGGAATCCGGCTATGGATTCCGTCTCCTCCACCTCCATCGGTGGCAGTGGCGGAGATAAGGAACCTAAGTCGGAGAAGGAGGAGGAGGATTCCGGCAAATCTTCGGAGATGATTCCGGAGGTGTCCTCGGCGCAGAAAAGGTCGGAGTCGGAGAAGAAGTCGGAGTACGAGATCGACATGGCGATCGGCAGTTTTTCATCATTCTAATGCCATGGTGTGGAAAAGTGAGTGGCTGCCGGAATGTGACCGGAGAAGTCACCGGAAGGATGAGTTGGAGGGAGAGGAAGAGTTTGAGAGTGTGAGTGGGTGTGTGTGGAAGGGGGAGTGTGGGTGTTGAATGAAAGGTACGTGAAGAGTCTTCATCTCTTTGTTTGAATATAAATATGCATTTCCTAGCTCAGTTTATTTATTTTCTTTTTTCTTTTCTTTTGTTAGGTTAATTTTGATTTTGATCCTCGCTCGCTCACTCACTCTCGATGGGTAAAAGCAGAAGTTTTATTTTCACTTTTATAATATAAAACAAGAGTGATATGGAACCATAAAAAAGAGCATTTACAGAGCCAATAAATTCAATCAGTAGTTATCATTCGAAATTAAAATAAATTATCATTCGAAATATATCAAATTTATTATCCAAACAAAATATAATTATTGTCTATAACCTCACCACTATCACCACCAACACCAACTACACCACTACCATAACAACAATAAGCTCACCACCACAGCAACAACATCAACGAAAAATAGTGAATAGTAAAAGAAGAAGAGGAAGAAGAAGAAGCTATAGCGGCGCTGATGGAGATCTAAAGAAGAAGACGAAGAAGAAGCGGAGGTGGCGGCTGGGATCGGAAGAAGAAGAACCACTTCCCACTCCAAAGAACCTACCAAAAATCCATTCAAATCACCAATATCAACGGTTTATATGCCGTACCTGTGCCCTCCTACGAGGGAAACTCCTCTGGCACGGATGGCGATGGCAAAAGACAAGTTTATGGCTTCGACATTGAAATAAGGAAAAGGAGTGTGGTGATGGAACAAAGAATGTATGATGGAAACATGATGAGATAAGTGATTTAGAAGGCAGAGGAGCTAATCGAAGATAGGAATGCACTTATGCACCACCATCAAAGACATTTGAGGCGGTGAAAATGGGGGAGTAGGGTTTTTTGAAATTGCATTGTGTTTATTTTTAAAGAAAGAGAAAAAGAGGTGTTGGCTTTTCTTGTTCGTTTCGGCATTGTGGGTTCCCAATAATTATCTAATATAAAAAGGGAGATCACAACTTTGTGTGTGTCAATATTGGTCAAAATACTATGTAAATTTATTAGACTAAAGATATTGGATCAATGGACTAAAATTGCCGACAAATATAAATTAAAATTACGATTCTTTAGTTTTTTTAAAAAAAATTATTGTGGTTAATATCTTTTAGAAAAATGTTTGGCATCCAAGTGTTTTATGTAACCAAATCTAACCAAGTTAATTGAATTCACGCGCCTACTAATAATCAGGCATTTTGTTATTTTCGTTTTTTTGGGATTTGAAATCCCTGATTTCTCGCTCCTTCCTTCCTCATAACATGCGTTATCTCATTTTCATTATTACTCTATTCTTCACCGCCGTTCTCTTCTTCAATTCCGTTCTCTTTGATCTGATTCATCTTCTTCAATTTCATTCTCTCTGATCTAATTCGAGGATGGATTCTTTCAATCAATCGATCGTTTCTTCTAAAATGGATCCCAATTTCCAAGTGAATTTTTACTTAGCACTAGCATTAGCAGGAAGAAGAATAAGAAGAAGGATTAGCAGTAGTAAGAAGAAGAAGAGGAGGAAGAGTAGCAGGAATAGCAAGAATAAGAAGGAGGAGGAGAAAGAAGATGATGGAGTACATTTGAGTGGTAACTTCCAATAATTCAAAACCGTTCCTACTTTCATTTCAAAACCGTTTCTGTTTTCATTTAAAATCGTTTTTACTTTCATTTCAAAACTGTTTCTATTTTCATTTAAAATCGTTTCTACTTTCATTCAAAATCGTTTCTACTTTTATTTCAAAACCGTTTCTACTTTCATTCAAAATTCGTTTCTGTTTCCTGAAAATCCAATTCAGTTTTTAATTCAAAACCGTTTCTACTTTCATTCAAAACCGTTTCTACTTTCATTTAAAAACCATTTCTACTTTCCTGAAAATCCAATTCAATTTTTAATTCAAAACCGTTTCTACTTTCATTCAAAACCGTTTATACTTTTCATTCAAAACCGTTTCTACTTTCCTAAATATCCAATTCAGTTTTTCATCAACAACAACAACAATAACAACAACAACACCAGCAACACCATGAACAATAACAGCAATAATACCAGCAACAACAATGGAATGAAGAAGAAGAAGTTGATAATGATGGCTTCAACGACGACAGTGGTGGGGTGGGTGCAATAACGACGATAGTGGTGGGCGCCTACAATAGCAGAAAAGAAGAAGAAAAAGAAGAAGAAGAAGAAGAAGAAGAACACGCGTTCTTTAATGTTGTGCGTGTGTTTCACGCTCATGGGTGAGAGTTGTGTAAAAATGCTTGGTTTGACTTGGTTGGTATGTTTACTTGGATGTGTAGCATTACTGTATCTTTTAATCAATAGTCAGCCAACCATCTTATTTATTATCATCATTAAATTAGTATCATAATTGTAGATAATATATTCTCTTTGGAAAGAAGAATTCAATATTTACAACTTTCATGTTGAACAGTTCTTTCGGCTCTAAGTGATTCTATAAGAATTCGCATCCAAAGATCAATGCTCAAAATTTTTCTAATGCTATCAATCATGACCTCTTTATAATTGAATCATAATTTGAGTTATAGAGGTCCAAATGATATGGTTCCAACACCATTGGGAAGCTAATATCCAGAGCTTCGAAGCATTATATATATGTCCCATATGCGTACGCACAGGCCATCGATGCATACGCACAGGCCATTGATGCGTACGCACACAAACAGGAGTAACGTGCAAGTCACGTTTTCTCACCTATGCATGGGCAGTAAGCAAAATGAAGGTCAAAAAGGGAATTTCAAGCCAAATGGAGACCTATAAATAGATTGGATGCTACCCCATTCAACACACACCCTTTTGAGACCCATTTTTGGCGATCATTAGTCTTGAATAATTTTTGGAGAGTTTTTGGGGTATCCATATTCTCCCATTTTCTCTCTTAGTTTAATTGTTCTAGGATTTTCATTTTTTTGTAACCACACTAGCCAAGCAATTTATTCTTTTCATTTGTTTGATTTATATATTGTTACTCTGTACATTTAATTTTCAATATAGTTCTTCGATTTCTATTATTATGTCTTTCTATTATTTTGATTATTATATTTTTGTTGTTATGATTATTGTTAGAATGGAGTAGTAATTTTGTGTCTTGGTCATGGGTTGAAGTGCAGACGACCTTAGCTACTGGTTCCTAAAGTCACGGATAGGAGGAGTCGGGGTTAATTCCTATGCCGTTAACACTATATCCCTGCTAATAAAGAGAAGACCTTAACGGCGTGAATTTGATGGGTTATTCGAATTCACCGAATACCTTGGTCTTTCGTTATTAAGTATACCTAGGACATTCGGATGGGGGTTAATCTCACCACTCGACCATTAGATAGAGTGGCTAACTCCTCAACGTGACAGACCATCTAAACTGGAATCGGTGGCGAACATAGGGACACACAATATTTCAATCCAAGGTCGAACACTCTTTAATTCTTACTGCAATCTCATTTTGTTTCTTTGCTCTCTATTTCCAAAACAACAATTGCAACCCAAAACATTTTCTCAACCAAACGCAAACCATTGTTTTCAATTCCTAGGGAGAAAGACCAAGGTTCAATACTCGGTGTTTTTAACTGGTTGTATCATATAACACCATTTTAACTAAATTTGTCAAGGTTCTCATACCTTGTTCGGAATTATCTACAACGAACTCATGTTTTCACATCTAAGGAATTCTAAATCAGTCTTGGATACCGATCAGGGTGGGAGGACGATTGTTCCTCGGGGAATGTAAGGTGCTGTTGTTGCTGCTTCTGCGGGAGCTGTAGTCAGAGTGAGCAGTGGGGGCGCGATGAAACTTGTAGAGTGCAAAGGAGAAAGGGAACGCGGTGGTAGAGAGGATGGTGTTTAAGGAAGGGGAAGTTATTGCTACCTATTTCGTTAAGGATAGAAATGAAAAATGTGAAATCGATCAATTATCAATTATCAATCACTATTATATTAAAAGAGGCTACTAGTAACCTCATTAATCAATAAGTAGAGCAGTTGGTTGTTAGACAAATGTCCAGTTTAAAGAAATGACAATTAACTTTAATAAGTGATAACTTAAAATGTCTACGTTAGGGTAAAATAATTATTATATTTTTATGGTAGTAAAATATTATCCAATGTACAAACAAAGCAACAATTTATTCAATATATAAAGCAGTATTCGAAATTAGAAAATCAAATCAAATTTCAATCTTTCTTCGTAATTTTCTTTCTCTCATTCTCTCTTCAATAATAATTGAAAATCTTTTCTCAGCATGATAGGGAAAAAGACCATTTCTCTTCACTACTACTATTGGAGCTCGCTCGCTTCCATCATTACCTGCTCTGTGATTGCCGAGGAGAAGAGAAAGAGAGTAATGTATGCTTTGAAAGATGGCGACAATGGAGGCTGAAAGCCACCTCACCTTCTCCCCCAGATAGTGCAACGCGTAGGCTGTTAGCTAGTATTGGTAACACTTATCAAGGATACATGCAACAATGGCATGATAAGATGTTGGATAGAGATAGAGTAAACATGTAAGGAATGAATTTAAAAAAAAATACAAAAAAGTCTGATAAGTTATTGATACGGGTGGTAAAACGGACCACACTCACCAAACTGACCGTTCAAAGTCCAAACCCACCCTAAAAGAAAACAACATAAAATTTGAATCCGTCGAAAAAAATCTATCAAATCTGCAAGTTTTGGCAGGGCAAGGCAGGGTGGCCCTGCTCTAATTTTTTTTTTTTGAAAAAATATACAAGAAATTCTAGTATTTCATTACAAGATATAAAAATACCTAAAATTAGAGTTTCAAAGTCTCACAAATTATAATTCATGTCTTCAATCTTTAGACATGCTCTCTCTTTTATTAGCCTCCACCCACCTCCGCCTGCCTCAGCCCTTACACACAACCTATGGGAGTTAGCTATTATGTGCCTTAAGAACACATCTTAATATTACTATTAAAAAAAAGTTTTTTAATCTTTTATTATAATAGATTTAAAATAAATTATTGCAAATTTGAATTTTATACGTTTTCTATAAAAACTTTCTTTTTTTATTGATAATTTTTAATAGTAATGTTACACATATACTTATTTTACACAATCAAGTTCAACCAAATATTCTCAATTCATTCTCACAAAAGAGTGTAAAAACACGCACGTTCCATCTTTCACATTCATACTGCTTCTTCTTCTTCTTCTTCTTCTTCTTCTTCTTCTACGTTGCCATTGCTGCCGTCACCCTCCTCATCGTCATCGCTGCAGCCGCCATTGTCGTCATCGTCTCTTCTTCTTTCTCTTCGCCGTCCTCTTCTTCTTCCTCATCCTCCTCCTCTTCCTCTTCCTCTTCTTCTTCTTCTTCTATTCATCGTCATGCTACTTCATCTTCTTTATCTTCAACTTTTCCAATAATAACAAACCATATTTTTAAAAAAAACAAAGTGGATTTTCATGAAAAGACAGAAATCGATTTACATGAAAAGCATAAGCGGAGGAGAAGGTAGCGAAGAAGAAGAAGACAATGACGCAGAGTTCGAACCAAATTTTATATGAAGAACGAAGTACATTTCATTGAAAAAATGAAGTAAATTTCATTAAAAAAATGAGGCACATTTATTCTCCTTCTCTTCTTCAAGAAACAAAGTCTATTTATAAAAAGTAGAATCTGAATCTTATTTTATATGAAGAACGAAGTACATTTCATTTAAAAAAACGAAGCACATTTATCCTCCTCTTCCTTCTTCATTGAGGTATACTTCTTTTGCTTCATATTCTTCTCCATTGTCAATGCCGTCATCACTGTCGTTGTCATTCTCCTCTTCCTCGTTGCCACTATCGTCGTCAATGTCGTCGCTGTTGTCATCATCATCATTTTCTTCTTCTCTTCTTTATTGTCGTCATCCTCATCCTCGTCCTTCTTGTCGTCGTTGTCATCACTGTTGTCACCGCCATCGTTGTTGTCTTCTTCTTAGCGTGCTAAGGGAAAAAATACAGTAATAAAAGCGAAAAACTATAGCATGTGAGTGTGTAAAACTTGGTTGAACTTGATTAGCAAAAACACTTAGTGGTCTATAATCATTAATTCTTAAAATAAATAATAGATAAATACAAAGTATTTTTTCCCTGTACTTTTTCATCCTATTTAATTTTTTTGGTGTGCACCAGGGTATCCACCGGACCGAAAACCCAATGATTAATCCCTCGAATACTGCAGAGACAAAGTGGGCGACCCTCCCAAACAATCATCCTATTTAATTAGACTGGCTATCATGAACAAAAGTTAACTTGGTGATGAGAAAATAATGGGATCTCAAGATAATTAATTAATTAATAGCCTCTCACCGCCCCAATATATATGTGTCAATTTTGAGTGACCCATGTTCGCGTTAGCATTTTCTCCATTTCATGAGTATTCCCCCCGCCAGCATGCATTCATTTCAGCAGTTGGGGCAAGATTATTTACTCCTTGTCATAATATACAATACGTCAATTTGAATATTGTACTAAATTTACAATTCATCAATGCCAAACGCAAATGACAAGAGATGCAAAACAAAACCAATACTTTCCAAGTTGTTTCCCTTTTCTGCAAATTTACTATTAAGCATTCTTGTTTTCTTATGCAAGAATTCGAAATCAAAATTTGAACTGTACTTTTGGTGCATAACATTCAATGGTTATTAATTTCTACATTTTTCTTTAATAAAATTGAAAGGTTATAGGCTGCTCAAGAATTAAAAGAAGACAACTCAAAATTTTAGTTTTTATTTTATATGGATAAAAAATAAATATGCCCTTAACTTTTTTAAAATGAGACAAAATTTCTCTCCACTTTATTGAAATACACCTATACCTCCAGCCTTTGAGAAAACTGGACAGTCCTACCCTTCCGTCAACAAAGTGAGGGGCAAGTTTGTCTCATTTTATCATAACGATCACGTGGTCTAGATAAACGGAGGGGTAGGAGTGTCCAATTTTCTTAAATGTTGAGGGTATATGTATATTTTAACAAAGTGAGAGGTAATTTTATCTCATTTAAAAAAAATTAGTGATATATTTATCTTTTACCTTATTTATATTGATACTTTGTTTTATCTTTATTTACATCGATATTTTTGTTTTATCAAACTGAAGAAGATTTAGTCACAAAAAAAAATCTCTAAATCACAAAAAAAAAAACTGAAGATGATTTTGTAAATTGAGAGTTAGGGTTTTATATTGATAGAAGGACTGAAGTGAGTTAAAATCACCAATCCACCAAATTGGAATGCCATTTTGAACGTAATATTTTTTTTTTTTTACCAAAGACAGTTGTATTTTATTTCATTGGATAAAATGAATTACATGAAGTGAGGGTCCAACTTGGACAACCAACAATAAACAATAGAATGTGGGGTCTCCACTAATAAATAAAACCAAACAGAAGAAGAATTAAAAGAAGAGGAAGCTAGCACAAGTGATAGGGTTCAAGGGGGATGGTGCTGATAATACTCCCGAACAAGATCTGCAACTGAGGAAAGTACTCCTTCAACAGAGCCAGTAATTCCTTCAAAGACTCAAAGGTTTCTGTCGTGCCAGAGTTTCCACAAGATGGAGGTCACCAAGCTCGCATTCCTACGGTAGTTAGAGCGGCATTTCAGATCTACAATCAGCTGAAGCCACCATTTCCAGAAATCAACAAGGTGAGCACTCGTAGCAGGTAGGTGTGTGTCTGATTGACTCCAAACTTCAGATGCAAAAGGGCAATCGACCAAGCAGTGAAGGATCGTTTCTTCTGAAGCTCCACAGCGAGGGCAAATGTCTTCAATAGATGGGATTCGACTCTATAAGCGGTGGCGTACCGGAAGACCATTGTGGAAAGCTTTCCAGAGGAAGAGCCTAACCTTCGGTGGGCATTGAAGATCCCACAGAGAGTTCCATAGTGGTTTCTGATTACACTGTGCAGGTAGATGCTCAATGGGCGGATGGAACAACTGGAATGCAATCCGATAACCTGATGCAACTGAATAGCCTCCTTTCTTCTCCGGAGCCCAAGTAAGTATGTCTGTTATACCATCTCCTATCTGTAATTGAAGAATTGATATTGCAATTTCTGGCAAAAAAGTGTTTCTGATTAAATTGGAGTTCCATTGGCTGTTGTTAATCATTAATTGATTCACCAATTGTAAGTTAGAATCTGGTAGAACCGGCTGATATAGAGAGATAGGATTGAAACATTTCAACCAAGGGTCCTCATAGATCCTAATTTGAGTTCCAGAATGAATCTGCCACAATAAGCCTTTCTCTAAGACTTTCCTTTCATGTAGTAAACTTCTCCAAGCCCAAGAGGGAGCGTTTCCAACAGAGGCTTTTAGAAATGTAGAGTTGGGAAAGTATCTACCTTTATAGAGTTTACTGAGTAGAGAAGTAGGTTTAGAGATGATCCGCCACCCTTGTTTAGCTAGCATCGCTAAATTAAAGGCTTTAAGATCCTTAAAACCAAGACCACCTTGTTTCTTGTCTCTACAAATGGTATCCCAACCAACCCATTATATTCGTCTTTCATTTCCCTTTTGTCCCCACCAAAACCTCATCATCTTTGTGTGGATCTCCCAACAAAGTATCTGGCAGCTTGAAACAAGCCAGAGAATAGAGAGGAACGGTAGTAGCTACTGCCTTGATGAGAACCTCGCGACCACTGACTGATAGCATCGATCTCTTCCACAACTGAAGCTTTTTATCAACCATGTCTTTAACATAGTTGAAAGTTTGCCTTTTAGATCTTTGAATGATGGTAGGGAGACCAAGGTATTTGTTTTGGGTATCAACATGAGGGATATTTAAGAGAAGAGATAGTGAGTCACGGGTGTGAGCAGGGGTGTTTCGGCTAAAAAAGAGAGAAGACTTGGCAAGGTTGAGAGTCTATCCACTGAAGGAACTATAAGTCTTAAGAATGTGTAGGAGGTCAGTGTATTAATCTAATGTAGCTTCACAGAACAAAATAGAATCGTCTGCAAATAGTAGATGACTTATAGTAGGACAGTGGGAGTTAAGCCTGATACCCGAGAATAGATGGAGATGTTCTGACTGATTAAGTAGGAAGGAAAGGCCTTCAGCACAAAGTAAGAATAGAAAGGGTGAGAGCGGGTCTCCCTGCCGGAGTCCTCTAGAAGGAGAGAAGTAGCCAAACTCTTGTCCATTCACCAAGACAGAATATGAAACTGTTATGACACATTGTTGCAGCCAAAAAATCCATTTAGGGCAGAATCCTAGTTTCTTCATGATTTCCCATATAAAACACCACTCCATGCGGTCATATGCCTTACTCATATCAAGTTTCAAGGCTAAGTCATGAGAACCGTGAGTCTTGTGTTTAAGATAGTGCATTAGTTCATGAGCAATAAGAACATTGTCGCTTATGAGTCTACCCTTTATGAAAGCGCTCTGACTATCACAAATGATCTT
>JASCZI010271904.1:83718-103397 GCA_036250425.1 Stylosanthes scabra
GTTAATAGGTTTTAATAATATTAAAAATTTTATATTTATGAATGAAAATTAAAAAAAAAAATCATCTTAAGGGCCAATTTGATTTCCGTTTATTAATTTCAGGAGGCAAAATGAGTTCCGAATGAAATTTCAGGGCCCTTTTTAAGTTATCTACAATGAGAACATAGTAGTGACACGTGGACAAATCATATTGTGACACGTGGCGTCATTGTCCACGTCAACATGCCACGTGTCACTGATTGCCATTTTGTCACTCAATGCCACGTGGTCGAATCTTTTTTGGACACGTGACACTGGTTGTCCATGTCATGATGCCATGTGAGCACGCCGTTAATGGAAAACTGTCCATGGGCCAACTTGAGTCACAGTTTGAAATTTCGGGGGCCAAATTGAGTAACTTGAAAATTCAAGGGCTACTTTGAATTGCGATTCAAATTTCGGGTCAATTTGAAATTTAACTTGTTTCTCTTTATATCTTCATTAATAAAAAAAAACTTTATTGACATTGGTAATTGATACATAACAACAACCCGAACCCACTAAATGCCACCAAATCCAGCTATATAGACATACGCTTCGTTGGTGTAACTTTGATTGTTTCACTTCATATGGTCTAAACAATTTACCAGGCACTAAATTGTTTGGATTACATGAACAGATAATACCATCAATTATTATCGTGGTCTACATCTGTGTTTTCCTCATTCTAGAACTACCCATATTTTATATATCACATGTTTTTCCAATTTAAGGAAATCACCTTCTTCTCTACCTCAGCTCGATATATTTTCCGTCAGATTAAGGTGGATTAATTAATTAATTAAACTAATCAAGTTGGAATTAAATCGTCTAACAACATATATAGCCATATAAACAACGTATTTTCTTATATCCCCACCTGGGAATATGGAAGAAACAGTTGTAATAATCCGTTAAAACAGTTAAACTAAATTAAGCGTGACAACAACTAATGCTTAATTGGTTGATCAAACAAAAGTATGAAAATAAGAAAAGATATAAAAGAGAAGAAGGTCTTCCTTCATTCTCCATCCATTCAACAAATATTCCCTTCTTTGATTTACCCTCTCATCATCCTCTTCTATCTTTAACAAAGCTCGAACAGCTGTTCGAGCTTTCATTATTTGACCATGAACAAGCTCTTCAATAGGTTCCGTAATTTAGATGCCCACCCGAAAGTCTACGACGAATTTCATAACCGCACGGTCACGGGCGGTGTCATAACGGTCGTCTCCACCGTGATCATGGTCTTCCTGTTTATTTCCGAGATGAGTTTATACCTTCAAACGAAAACCGAGAGTAAGCTCTTGGTGGATACTTCTACCGGAGAAACCTTAGACATCAATTTCGATATCACATTTCCTTATGTTAGATGTTCCTTACTCAGTTTAGATGCCATGGACATTACCGGCGAGGAGCATCATAATATAAGACATAATGTTATGAAGAGAAGAATTGATATTCATGGTACCGTGTTAGAAGAGAGGCAAGAAGGAATCGGTGCGCCGAGAATCGAGATGCCGTTACAGAGACATGGTGGCAGATTAGGAGATGAGGATGATGATGAAGAGTATTGCGGTTCTTGTTATGGTGCTGAAGCGGAGATTGATGAGGATGGGAATCACCATTGTTGTAATTCTTGTGAAGAAGTCCAAGAAGCATATGTCAAGAAGGAATGGGCGTTTCCGGAGAATGTTGATTTGATTGATCAGTGTCATAGAGAAGGGTATGTGCAGAGGGTAAAGGATGAAGAAGGTGAAGGATGCAACATTCATGGATCACTTCAAATTAACAAGGTTGCTGGACATTTTCATTTTGCCACTGGGAAAAGCTTCCTTAACCAATCAACTTCGTTTCTTCTTGATTTGCTTGCTTTGCAAGATAGTAATCATCTCAATATAAGCCATCAGATAAACAAATTCAGCTTTGGAGCACAATATCCTGGACTAGTAAACCCTCTTGATGATGATGAAGTGAAATGGGTGCAAGGACCGATTCATGGGCATGGAATTTACCAATATTTCATCAAGGTGGTTCCCACAATTTATGAAGATGTTAGAGGCCGTGTTATCTATTCAAATCAGTATTCTGTGACAGAACATTTCTCGGATTCAACAGAGCAAGGTTCAGTTCCTGGAGTATTCTTCTCTTATGACATATCTCCGATTAAGGTTATTTTTAAAGAGAGTCATACTCCTTTTCTACATTTCTTGACCAATGTTTGTGCAATTATTGGAGGTGTGTTCACTGTTGCCGGAATAGTTGATTCATCTGTATATTATGGTCAGAAAAAAATCAAGAAGAAGATGGAGCTTGGCAAATATAGATAATGTATTATGTATATTTGTATAGATAATACCCTTTCACTGTAAATCAAGAAAATTCTTTCCTTGAAATTATTCTACATTGGTTTATCGTTTATTTGGTGGCTGAATTTTAACATGCGAATATGCATAAATATTAAGAGCTAAACAGAGTAAAAGAAAAAAAAAAACAGAAAACAATAACGTGGCGTCGCCCGGACTCGAACCGGAGACCTTCAGTGTGTTAGACTGACGTGATAACCAACTACACCACGACACCTTGTTGAATCTGGAAGTCTAACTCAATTTTCATATTAATAATATATGTAATTTTAAATGTTTTATTATTTGGGACTATTGGGTAACGATAAACAGAAGCAGCAAGAAAGAGCTGAAAATCGGAGAAGGAAGAAGCTATGCTCCCTTCAACTTTGCTTCCGCCACCCTACAATTCATTCCCCGTTCGAGTGAGAACGGGCACGTGCCATTCCTTTGCTCTCCCACGTGCCTCTCTCGCTATCGTCTCCCCCCTCTTTTCGCGCTTCGATCTCCCCTTCCATCGGTTCCGACAATCCCATGTGAGTTTACGCGCCGCGCGTCGCTCCCCTGCCACATCTTCGCGGAGGCGAGGACGTCGTGCCACCACGCAAACGAACGACGATAAATTCGATTACTACGACGACGACGATAATGACTACGACGACGATGATGACGAAGAAGAAGAAGACGACGAAGAAGGTGGTGATGAAGAGGGAATGATGCCGCTTGAGAAGATGAGGAGGTGGTTGAATAACAAACCTAGAGGGTTTGGTGAAGGGAAAGTATATGACACTTCCGTTGAGGACAAGCTGCTCGACGAAATGCGTCAGAGCAGAGAAGCTCAAGCTGCTAACTTGAAGAAGCTCAAGAGCGGTGTTGTTAGCCCCAAAAACAGTGAAGAAAAAAAGAAGAAAGGTTTAATTACTTCTGAAAGCTCTTTGATTTTTATTCCACAAAGTGGGAAATGGAGTTTTTTGTTGTTGCTTTATGCGTATGCACACTTTTACTGCTGGAGTTTGAATGCAGCACTAGGTCCTACTTTTGATTACAATTACATGAAATAATTTATGCATTTTTTACTTTTAAGCAAAATTTAATGTTTTTTGTGCACATTTTATGGAGCCTGAAAAGAATATAAGGACTTGGTAATGGTCAAAGGAAAATGCATGGCTAGGGGGTTCTAGTGTGTTTTGTTGATGTTGTTGTTGTTTGTTTGTGCTTGGCTTTTACATGAAACAGGCCATTGTTTACTTCTTGTTTCTGCTGTGTCTACAATTTGGCATTTGACTATTACTGTTGTCATGAAATTTTGAAGAGGCCCAAGTTGTTCCAATTGGTGGTCGAGTGCGCTTGGTGAACCTGCCGAAAAAGAAGAACATTCATAGGGATCTGAAGTCTGCATTCGAAGGGATTCCAGGCATAGTGAGTATAGTCCCGGCTGTACTCGGAAACAAGAAGACACGGGACCCTATTTGCAAGGGCTTTGCTTTTGTTGATTTCAAGTGTGAAGCAGATGCAGTTAGGTAGGTGTGTTCTAGAACTCTAGTCTGCATGGATTTCTTGCATTCAGATGGATATATTATGGTGATAATTTCTTTGTGGTGTTGGGGTTGTTATTTGACAATTTGGACTTTTAATCCAGCTTAAATGGTTCCCCCCCCCCCCTTCTCTTAGACACTAATTTTATCATGATGAAAATATGTACAATTTTAAGAGATTGTTTGCTTCTCTTGGTTAACAAATTCAAGCTTCTTCATTTCTTTAACTCGGGTAAAGTGAAATGATTTCAGATGTGTACTTTTTAGGAATTAAGGATCTAGTCATAATGATTGTTGATTTCTTGCACTATTATTAATACCAGAGAGTGTTGCTGCCTCACAGTGATTTTAATTGTTTTCCTTATGGCGGTATATTTTACTCAAATGATCATTCTGTCAGGTTTATAGAGCTATATTCTGGACAAAGTATTGCTTTTGGCAAGATTCAGAAGCCGATAAAATGTGAACTTGAAAATGTACGTTCTTCCTCTCCTTCTCCGAAACCAAGTGCAAATCTTAATACTGCTGCACTTCTCGTGGTCTCTGATGAAGAAGAGGACTCAAATGAGGATATTGACATGGAGAATTCTGCCCTTAGTTCTTGGGATGGGACTACTTTGGATGATTTGGATGCAGACAATCAAATATACAGAGAAGGAGAAGAATGGAGTTCTGGAGAGGATCCTGATTCTGCCACAGTGTTCAAGGGTGGTTATGGTGAGAGGGTAGAAGAGGACGGAGAAGAGGATTCTGGAGAGGTTCAGGATTCTGCAACTGCTTTCGTGGTGGATTATGATGATAGGGTAGAAGAAGAAAATGAAGAGGGTTCTGTAGGGGATAACGTTGCTGCCACTGCTTTCATGGCGGATTATGATGATAGTGTAGAAGAAGAAGAAGATGAAGAAGAAGAAAAAGAAAAAGAAGAGGGTTCTTTAGATGATCAGGATGCTGTCACTGCTTTCATGGCAGATTATGATGATAGTGTAGAAGAAGATAAAGAAGAGAGTTCTGTAGAGGATCAGGATGCTGCCCCTGCTTTTGTGGCAGATTATGATGATAGTGTAGAAGAAGAAGATCAAGAGGAGGGTTCTGTAGAGGATCAGGATGCTGCCACTGCATTCATGGATGATGATGATGATAGTGTAGAAATGCAGATCAATTCTGAAATTGGTTCAGTTCTCTTAGAGAAGGTAGACAGAAAACCCACAGCAGAACCAAATTCATCTGCTGAAGTTGAACAAGCGAATGCTCCCAAGAAAAAGCAAACTTCGAAACAAAAAGGCAAGAAGAAGGTTCCAAAGATAGATGTTCCTGGATCTGCAAAGAGGTGATTATCTCTGTGCATTTTACACACACACACACACACACACACACATATATATATATATAACATGATGATTCTCATGCTTGCTTTTCATCCTAAAATGTTTATTCCATTGACACTGTTGCAGATTAAAGATCAAGGAAAAGGCTGTACTAAGTGATGTTTTCGCCAAGTATGGATCAAAAGCTGCCGTAGCTGCTTCCAAGGAAAGTTAGTACTTTGCCAAACCCGAGTGACTTGCAATGCTAAAATCATTATCCAGCATAGCCATAAATGCCAGTTTTTGTGTAAGTGTACAATTAAATAGTTCTACAGTAACATAGGGGTAGTTTTATTTCTATGAATGCCAAATCATTTATTCTAAACATCAATTCTGTCTTCACATGGATTGAAATCCAGATGTGCATCGCAAGCTTTCATAGTTCTAAATGAGTACTGATCTGTTGGTCACTTGGAAAATCATCTAGTTCTAAATGCCGGATTGAAAATCACATGTCTCAACAATAAGAAATGAGCATGTATGTATCTATTTAAATTTTCATTTATTATTAATTTAGTAATTTTATAAGTTTATTTTAACAAGTTTCCGATTGGTGGGATATAAATAGGAACATAATAGATTACCAAAAAAGTAAAAATAAAAAAAGGAACCAATAGGGAGCCAATGAGGATAATTAGAAAAATAGTAGGTGATAAAAGAGAAAATAAAAAAAAATGATATTAGCTCCCTATTGTCTTTCTAATATTGACTCTCAATATTTTCTTAGTGATATTTCTATACAAGAAAAAAAATGGAGCTGTATGTTTTTCGTTCCTAAATTTTCTAATGCTAAGAATCTAAGATATTAAGAATCAAATCAATCTTGTATGATTCCAAAAAATAAAAATAAAAAAACACTTGTATATTTATTATTTGACTTCCCATGAGAAGAAATTATTAATCAATAAAATTAGGATCATTTTAACTAGCAAATTAGCTGGAATAGCTCAGTTGGTTAGAGCGTGTGGCTGTTAACCACAAGGTCGAAGGTTCAAGCCCTTCTTCTAGCGGTTTTATTTTATATTTATTATTAAGTATTTCCCTAAATTTAACACTGTTTATAATTCTTAGTTCTTACAACCTCCGTGTGAGTATGGCCCATTGGATTCTGGAAAACAGACTTGAGGAGCAAGAAAAGCACTGTTTACGTTTTCGCCCCCTACACAACGCTTTCAAGGCAGTCACACACTTTGACACTCTCCCACACCGTAACTCTCTACTCAGAAAAAATGAACATTGTGCTAAAACGAGGGCTCCCAAGCTTAACACCTACTAAAATCACTGCTCAATCTTCCCACTTATTCTCACTTCGCTTTCTATCTTCCAAACCCTCCTCCAACTACGCCCTCCTCAGCACCGCCGCCAAGATCGCCGATGACGAAGATGACGTCACTCCTTCGCGCGGCTCTTCGTCTTCCGTTGTCGTAACACCTACCACCCCAACCCTGCTTCAGCCCAGAGTCGTCGTTTACGACGGAGTTTGCCATCTCTGTCACGGAGGTTTATTCCCCTTTCTCCTTCTCTTCTTTCATCATACTCATTTTGTTCTATTTTTCACTGTTCATTTTATTTTTTTTATCTGATTCTGGATATTAGTCGTCTGGTTAAAGAGAAACGAAAATTTTATTAGTAGACGCTGCAGGAAGAATAAGGATAATTTGGTACAAAAAACAAAAGCCTGCAATGATTTCGTTAAGCTCCAGAAATTTATTGGAAATTACGACGGTTTAGGTTTACAAACCCTTTTTCATTTTTTTTTTTTGTTATTATTTTCCTTATTATTATTTTAAAAAATTGTGTGTCTTTAACAACGCTCAATGGTTTTTATTGTGTGTTTTGTTTTGGTGGACCCTTAGCCTTTTGTTTCTATACAGCCTTGTGCTTCAAGAGGAATTAGAAAACGACAATATTACAGGGATTAGGGGATGTAATGAATTTTTAATGCATTTCTAGTTGGCATCCATGGTTTGGATGTTCAGATTAATAGGGACTAGACAGTTGCTTTCCCTTATTTGTTGTTCCCATGAAATTTGTGTTTAAATTTTAGACTGTAGTGTCCAATAATGTCATTATAAATTGAGTAGTGATTTTTCCAGTAGGTTATTTTCACTTTGTAAATGCAATGGTAGAAACTGGAGTAGAGTATAGTTTATGTAATTTCTTGAGGATACCTTTAGTTATGGGGGCTGGAAACTGCCTCTATAATGTTACATGAATCACAAATCAAGCATGAATGAAAGGTACTGTTCATAGAGTTTTGAATTGAACACTACAGTATTAATAATTGAACCTGAACTTATGATTAATGTTTCTGAAATCTGGCTTTACTTGATGGCTTGTTGACTAAAATAAATAAAGACCTACCTTTCACTTTGTTATGTCAGAAAGAAACAGTCAATTTTGGAAGCCTTGTTTAGCTCATTGTTTGCATTTAAAAGGTGCAGCATACCGTTACCATTTGATGTGTAGTCTAGTGCTTTGGTGTCTTATATCTTGACAATTCTGCATTGACAGGAGTGAAATGGGTAATCAGGGCAGACAAGGACAAAAAGATAAAATTCTGTTGTGTTCAGTCTGAAGCTGCGGAGCCCTATTTGAGAGCATGTGGTCTCGAACGAGAGGATGTACTCCGTCGCTTTTTATTTGTTGAAGGCCTCAATGCATATTCTCAGGGATCTACTGGTTAGAATTCTCTCATTCATTTTGTTTTAGCTTCAATGGATATCCATTCTGTCCTTTTGGTTGAGTTAAATTATCTTCATGACATTAATTTTTGCCATGCTTATGCATGCATAATATTGTTAACATAAATCCAGCAGATTGCTAACTTAGAAGGGGCCAATATGCGATTTGTCTTGGATTTTTGGTATTTAGATCATGTATAGTAAATATTCCTTGGTAAATCTTGCTTTCATGCATTTCTTTGTTGAATTGACTTGGTAAGAAATTTTTTTCTATTATTGCATAAAAAAAGGTGGTCTTAGTGCAAGTCTCCCACTAATGGTAGGATTTGGAGAGGATTAGTTCATTTATGAAGTCTCATTGAATGGAAGAGTTATTTGTGTCAATTACTTTTGTCTTCTGTTAGCAGGCTCCTATGTAGTGAATGTCTTCTTTATCATTATTATGCTTACTGTTCAGATTAATGGATTTCAACACAGAAGATTAATAGAGAATGTATTTGTATGTTGTGATGTAAAAGGAAAAAATACTAATTCTAATCTATGAGAATACTAGACTTAAGTCCTCCAACTGATTAATGTCAAAATATATCTAATCTTAAAGATATCTAATACACTCATGATATTTAAGATAAAAGCATAAAACATCACACAATTTACACAGGGTTTTGAAGGTTAGTTCATCTTTGATTCATGGATGATACATCTCATTCTAAGTCTTTTTAATAGATTATTACAAGCTCAATAATTACGCTGTCCAATCATTTCAAAGTTGGATTTGATTCTCAGCATGTAAATTTTATTGTAAACCCACATTCTACCATTATTTCATGATGATAAATCTCTGAATCTTTCTGCAGTGGCCTTGTCAAATGTCAATGACATTTGAATCATGCTTAGGAATTAGGATAAATGTCGGAACAAACATTTAGCTAGATATTCATCACAAATGAGCAATTGTAAAAATATATTATCACCATTCTTGGTTTCCATTTATGTGAGTGTGTCAATCTCATAGTGACTTATGACTCTGCAGCTGCATTGCAAGTACTATCATACTTGCCGCTACCTTACTCTGCTTTGAGCACACTCTGGGTGATTCCAACTCCAATCAGGGATGCTGTCTATGATTATGTGGCAAAAAAGCGGTATGCATGGTTTGGGAAGGCTGAGGATTGTTTGGTTTTGCAAGAGAAAGAGCTGCTTGAGCGTTTCATAGATAGGGAAGAAATGATGCGCCGGGGTCAAGATTTGTAGTTCTAGTTGGCTAGTTGCTGCTGCCAAAAGGTATCAGCCAAACTCATTTTTCTGATACTTTTCTTCAACAGATCCAAATTGTAAATTCCATTTGCCTGAATGAATGGTGTCCTTTCCTTTATTCAGATAACAATTTACTTTTCAACGTAGTTAGAGCTTGACATTCTTTAGAATTTAGGCTATTGGCATCTTGGAGTGTTGATATATGTCAATCAAGTATAAAACTAGCCTATACGTGATAGAAAAAACCTATATTAAAAAACCAATCATCCTAGGAAGTAGGAACCAACACACTAAAAATAAAATGCTTAAGAACTTTAGATAATGCGGATGTTCCCTATATTAAAGTTACTCGAATGATTTAAAATTAGTCATTTTATGTATTTCTTTTTTAATATCAATTAGAAGATAAAATCATGATCTTCACATGTGTTGTTCATTACTAGTTATGAATATTGACTGAAGTGTTGGTTCGCGAAACTTTTCAAAATAAAAAAAACTGTTGCCATTTAACGGCTTATTTGGATGAATTAAATGGATTAATTAAATTCATTTTTCATTGACACGTGATTAAAAAACGAAGGAAGTTATATGCCTTTGTAAAATGTTTCCATCATATTGATATATCAAAATTAAACTCGAAAAAATAAGAAAAAAAAATTCACTATGTAGAATATTTTAAATTTAGATGGACCAAAAAAATTCATGATATTTTTAATCTATAGATACAAAATTTGACATAATTTTTCAACAAATTAATTATTGATTAATTTCAAGAATAATAAAGTTTATATCTATAGTCAGACTCAGACCCTTTAAAATATATAAAATTAACAAAATATTCCTTTTTATTATTTTATAAGGAGAGAGTGTTTGGATAACTCTCTTTTTCGGTTTTTCCTTGCGCTAACAGCGTTGAAAGTACATAGCAATTCCCTGGAAAAATTATGGCTTGGATGTTCGAACTCACGCGTGCTAGTCCTCTAAAGTGAAGGTTTCGCGGAAGCAAGACCGAAAAAGAGATTACTTAAAAAAAAAAAAAGGTTGAATAATCAATCCGACCCTAATAATTACTTTGGAGTAGGGCTGTCAAACGGGCTAGCCCGCCCCACTCCGCCGAAAGCCCGCCCTGGCCGCCTAAGGTGGTGGTCTTGAAATCCCACCCCGCCCCGCCTAATGGCGAGCTAGCAGGTTGGCGGGCTAAGCCCGCCTAACTTTTTTTTAAAAAAAAAATAAAAAATAATTAAATTTATTTTAAAAAAAATATAATTTCACAAATATTTCAATAATCAATTATATTTAATTAAATATTATAAAAAATTAGATAATTTAACGTTATTTTCTTAATATAATTTTATAAAAATTTCACTAATTTATAATATCTTTTACTAATTAATTAATTATTTTCCTAATTTTACAAAAAATAGCGAAAATATTAGGTCCGGCAGGCTAGCCCGCCAAAGCCCGCGGACTAAACGGGGCGTGTTAGGCGGATTTGATAGAAAAACACTCTCTTTCCGGCCTCTATTTTTTATTTGTGAGACTTTCCGGCCCCTAATCTTTTATATCGTGAGACATTTTGGCCCCCTCATGATGTAACAAAATAGGGGCCGGAAAGTCTGATAAATAAAAGATCTGGGAGCCGGAAAGGGAGTGTTTTTTTTTAGGACCTTGTTGTCTTTTTGATGTAATTGTCAGGCTTCGTTCCTATTTTTCTCCAAAAGAAAATGGTGTTCCTTGAAATGGCAGATGAATCTACTTCATATGAATAGTTGCATCGATGGCTCTAGCTTAGAAACTATAAACTCCTTCCAAAGATACACCCTTCATTTCACAAATCCTTACTAAAACTAAACCTCGATGGCCGAAGCTGTTGTTGAAATCGTGATCAACAATCTGAGCTCACTCATTCAGAATGAGATGGTGGGACCTCTTCTCAGTTTTAATGAAGACTTGGAAACGCTGAAAAGCAGACTCACTTCAATCAAGGCCACGCTTCAAGATGCTGAGGAGAAGCATTTCACTCAGAGCTCTATCAAAGATTGGCTCCAAAAGCTCAAACATGCTGCTCACATGCTTGATGACATCTTAGACGAGTGTGCCACTCATGCCTTGGAGCTGCACGATGGAGGAATCAACTGTGGTGGATCACCAGGCAAGTTACAGTGCTCTTGCTTATCGTCTTTCAATCCAAAGCATGTTATGTTCCGATACAAAACTGCTAAGAAAATCAAGATGATAAGCCAGAGATTAGATCAGATTGCAAAAGAAAGGCATGATTTTCATCTCAAGGAGATTGTCATGGATACAAGAACTGGAGTCATGGATTGGCATCAAACCACCTCACTCATTACTCAACCTCAAGTCTATGGAAGAGAAAAAGAAAGAGACAACATCATAGACTTTTTGGTTGGTGATGCTTCCAATTCTCAGGATTTATCCGTCTATCCTATACTCGGCATAGGTGGAATTGGCAAAACAACACTTGCTCAACTTATCTTCAACCATGAGAAGGTGGCCCAACACTTTGACCTAAGAATTTGGGTTTGTGTTTCTGAGGATTTTTCATTGAACAGAATGACAAAAGCTATCATTCAATCAGCCTCGGGACATGCATGTGAGGATATGGAGCTTGAGCCGCTACAAAGAAGACTTCGACAGATTATTGAAAAGAAAAGATATTTGCTTGTTTTGGATGATGTGTGGAATGACAACCAAGATAATTGGCAGAGGTTGAGATCCATATTGGGTTGTGGAGCACAAGGTGCTTCAATTTTGGTTACTACTTGTCTTCTCAAGGTTGCGACAGTCTTGGGAACAATGCCTCCACATGAACTATCAGAGCTGTCCAGCAATGATTGCTGGGAATTGTTTAAGCTACGAGCTTTTGAACCGGGTGAGAAAGAACGAGAAGAGCTTGTGATCATTGGAAAGGAGATTGTGAAGAAATGTGCAGGAGTACCTCTTGCAGCAATAGCATTGGGAAGCCTCTTGCGTTTTAAAAGGGAAGAACGAGAGTGGCTATCCATCAAGGACAACAATCTATGGAGTTTGCAAGATGAGAACTCTGTCATGCCTGCATTGAGATTGAGTTATTTGAACTTACCAGCAAGATTGAGACAATGCTTTGCGTTCTGTGCAATATTTCCCAAGGATCAAGAAATAGACAAGCAATTCTTGATGGATCTTTGGATGGCCAATGGATTCATTTCATCAAGTGAGACGTTGGAAGCTGAAGACGTTTGTGATCAGGTATGGAATGAATTATATTGGAGATCATTCTTTCAAGATATCAACAGAGATGAATTTGGCAAAATCAAAAGTTTCAAGATGCATGATCTTATTCATGATCTGGCACAGTCCATTTCACAAGAAATTTGTTGCATTACATATGATAATGGTAGAACTAGTGTCCCTCGAGGGACCCGCCATCTCTCAATAAACTTATTCCAGAAGGAAAATGAAATCGGGCTGTCCAAAGTTCGATCGTTGAAGTCCTATCTAGGCCCAAGCTATTTCGGCAATCGATCTCTTCCAGTTGATGTACTGAATCGTTACTCTTTGCGGGTGCTTCAATACACAAGTCTAACTCATTTGCCTGCTACTATCGGTGATTTGAAATATTTAAGATACTTGAATATTTCTCACGGTAGATTCAAAACTCTTCCTGAATCCATATGCAAGCTTAGGAATTTGCAGGTTTTGAAATTAGAATATTGTTGTAGTCTGGAAATATTGCCTACCTGCTTGAAACAACTAAAAGCTCTACAACATCTTTATCTGATGGGGTGCTTAAAGCTATTAAGCATGCCTCCTTCGATAGGAGAGTTGACTTCCCTTACAACATTAAGCATGTTTGTTGTTGGCAAGGAAACAAGGTCCGATTTGACAGAAATGGGGACTTTGAAGCTTAAAGGAGAGCTACATATCAAGTATCTTGAAAGAGTAACAAGTGTTGCAGATGCTGAAAAAGCCAATATGGGGGAAAAGCAACTCCATCAATTACTCTTGACATGGAATAAATTTGAAGAATCAAGGCTACAAGCGAAAGATATAGAGCGAGTTCTTGAAGTACTTCAACCAAGTATGCATGGGCTTCAAAGTTTGCAGGTGGGAGGATATCCCGGTGTCCAATTCCCACAATGGATGGGTAGTCCTTCTCTCAAACACTTACGTGAAGTGGTGATTGTTGATTGCATAAATAGTTCAAGTCTTCCAGCACTAAGGAAATTGCCAGCTCTAAAGAGACTTGAGATATCTAATATCAACCACTTAACGGATCTAAACAATGAGACTTATGAGAACACTGGAGGTTTCATGGCTCTAGAACGTTTGATCTTAAATAAACTTCCAAACCTTATCAGATTAAGCAGAGAAGGAGGAGAAAACATGTTCCCATTGCTCTCTGAGTTGCATATCTATGAATGTCCAGAATTAAGCTTGCCTTCCCTTCCGTCCCTAAAAGAATTGATTGTAGAAGGGAAATGCCACCAAGGCTTGCTAAATTCAATTTATAAATTGCATAGTCTTGAGTCCCTTGCTTTCAATGGGTGTGATAAGGAGTCACCATGTTTCCTGAATGGAATGCAAGAAGGTCTTACCTCTTTGAAGATACTCTGGGTTAGCAATCTCTCCAGACTCGAGATACTCACATGTGGAATCATCAAGCTTAGCACTATACAAGAGCTCTATCTCGTGTATATTAAGAACTTGGAAATATTGCCAGATCAAGTTTTGGAAGGGATGCAGTCTCTCAAAGTATTCAAAATTATTCACAATCAGAAATTCAAATTGTCAGCAGGTTTCCAACACTTAACTTGTTTGAAGGAGCTACACATTGTTGACTGTCCAGAGGTGGAAGGCTTTCCTGAAGATTTACAGCATATGACTGCCTTGCAATCCTTAAATCTAATTAATCTCCAGAACCTAAAGTCCCTGCCTGATTGGTTGGGGAATCTTGTCTTGCTTCATTCATTAAGGATTGGGAACTGTCCAAAATTGAGGTATCTTCCAACGAGCATCAAATCTCTTGACAATTTGAAATTTTTGTCAATTGAAGGTTGCCCAGAGCTATCTAAGAGATGTGAAAGGGAAACCGGGAAGGATTGGCCATTAATAGCTCATGTTCCAAAAATTCATCACAGTCCAGATTGTCATTACGAATATCAGTCATTGCCATATTCATGGATCAATTAAGAAGGTGACGTAGTCAATCCTGTCTATTATTGTTTCTCTCTTTCTAATTGGAGTTTGAATATCACTAGATAACCTATATGTTCAAAGCTATCTAATATTAGCATTTTCTGCATGACCAAATTGCAGAGGGAGTATAAGGGAATATTTCAAGGATTTTGAAACAAAAGTTGCATTTCATATGCTTTTTCAAAACTCTTTTGATTTTTTCCCACGCATGTTCTTACTTCATAACTGAAAATAACTAGGATGAACCCAAAGACTCTTATCTTTGCTTTCTTTCAGTACTTGGTAGTCATGGAATTGGGAGCATTGATTGAAGGCTTGTATTATATGCAAAATAGATATCTTTTATGTCCAGAATTGAAAATTATGTTATCCTTTGTTTCAGATGTTTAAAGGACCAAAGATTCAATTGTTGGAGCTTCAAAGTGCAATGTTTACTACAAGTAGTGCCTGAAGACTCCAATGGTTTTTCTTCCAGCTGCATTTATAATATCAATTTTAGGGTAAATTTCACAATGATGTCACTATAAATTCTTAAAAGATTTATGTCACTCTAATATTTGCACGATTCGTTAATTCCCATCATGTTTCTTTACTCTCTTTTTTTTCATGGCAATGTTTGAAAAAGAGCATTTTGAGGGATCGTTTATGCATTGAAGTTGTTTGGATCACTTGGTTTATGATTATTCAAGATGAACATGGGCACAAGAAACTTATTTTGTTGTGGAAATAGAAAGGGGTACAAAAATTTTCACACTTCCTAAAAGTGGGGAGAGAAAACATTTGTCTTTGTCCCTCTCGCTGTATTCTATCTCTGTATTTTGTGTGCAGAAGTATGCATTTTCATATGCTTATTCAAAATTCTACTAATCCTATTTTATTCCACTTCTCTTTCCATCTCATCCCATTAACCATTTAGGAATTGTTCATGTGTCAGTCACTGATTTTCTCCCTCACATGTTCTACCTAGTTACTGAAAATAATTAGGATGAAGCCAAAACCTCTTATCTTCACGGTTTTCAGCACTTGGTAGACATGGGAGCATTTAGTTGAACACTTGTACTCTATTCAAACTAGATATCTTTTATGTCTCAACTGAAAACTATGTTATTCTTTGTTCTTTTGGAATTTAAAAGGAGCAGAGATTCAATTGTTGGAACTTGAAAGTGCAATGCTTGCTACAGGCAGTGCCTGGAGACTCCAATTGTTTTTCTTCCAGCTGCTTTTAAAATCAATTTTAGGATAAATTTCACAAATTTGATGTCACTATACATTCTTAAGAAATTTGTGTTGCTCTAAATTGTGCATGATTCCTTGATCTCCATATCCAAATTGCATGCTACTGGAAACTAGCTTTTCTACAAAGCTATTCCTCTAATGCAGCTGCTGTTTTAAGCTTCTAGTATAATGTATATAATTATTTGAGCACATATAGGACTGGTTGTGGGAAGAAAATACCCCGAATCCCTAATGTTACATAAGTTATGGTTTATGAATCCAGTTTATTAGAGAGTTCTTATAGCAATAAATTAATGAAATGGTATTTTGCTGAGAGGGTCAACGGATATATCATTGAAGATTCTGAAATCTGGCATTGCCGCTTGTCTATGACTTTCTTATAAGAACTGCTTGCCCTTGCTAGAAAGAAGTTAATGGCTAAGAAGAAAATACAAATTTAGCTTTCACTCCATTAACATTAGCTCCTATCTTTTCTTTCCTTTCATTACTTTTTCCGCCCTTTGAAAATAACTTGAGGTTCAGTGGTCACAGCTTATTCTATTTGGCTCTGACAGTTACGTTATCTTTGTCACTGTTCCAGGTTTCTTACAAATTGATTGTATTCCATTTAATTGCAGACTGGCTTCTTGACTTCTAGACTTGTACAGGTGGCGATTTGACGACTGTGTATCATCATCAGACAAATAAAGAAAGTCAAATTCTGTTTCATTCACTCTAATCACTGTTGAGCTTTGGGCGCGCATCCGCGCATGTGATCTTTAACAAGAGTCAATGAGTCATGCAATGTGCTTAGATGATACTCAACCTGTCTTTTACAGATGCTTGTTCCTTTAGACTATTGTATTTTGTTTAACTTTGGATTTGGACATGCTTGTGTTTGTGTATATGCATGCATTGTGTTTCAAATTCCTGCAGATTCTAAGCAGCTATGAAAGTAACTAATATGAGACTTGTCTTGCGATGTATTGTTGGATGCTTGATATTTGTCATGGATGTTTAATTTTCTAAGTACTAAATTCATCATATCAGAGATGTTTTGCTAGAGTTTAGCATAATGTATGAGCCTTACAACGTTTAGTTCCAGCAGAATGCTGTCATAATTCTATTTCGTTCACAAAATGAAAATGATTTTGAGTAAATAATTACTATTAATCCTAGAAAAAATTGAAAAAGTTGTGCAAATGAAAGATTTGCATCACCAATTTAGTCCTCAAAGTAGTAGTCTAGACATCAATTTGATCTTACACATTAGTGACATCCATTGGGGGTGTACACTCAAATGATTCTGCATTTTCTGTCATGTAATTTACATCTGAATCTGAATCTGCTACAAGTCATCCTAACTAATTAATGGCTCAAAGTATTAGAGTCAAATTGAAGTTCTAAAAACAATGTAGCTGCTTCTAATGATCATTTCTTGTTCACAAGAGCACTTATCCAACAACAGTATTTTAGCATTCCAAGGAGGGATCTTGCTAAAAACCCTGTATCTTCTTCATCAGAAGGGTGACAATATCCAAGATAGCATGATTCCTGAAAATGCATCCCAAACCCCCAACCAAACATGAAAATTAGTAAAGACAAAAAATGGGGATGTGAATTGAATTTAACAGTATGCCTAATATAGTTATTGTTAGATGAGCATACCACCATAACATAATAACACTAATAGTGTCTTAGTAGATGCAATGTCTACTCTTTAAGCTAATACCAAAAGCCATGAATCATGATACCTAAACAAAGAAAAGGTACTACAAAGTACTTAGGGTACACTACACTAATTCCTGGGTTAGAGAATGTTACATGTAACATCCCTCTCTTTATTAAAATAGAAAACGAAAAAGGTATACAAAACCTCCCTTATAAACACTATCCACTCTTATAAACAGAACACCAACTTCCTCAAACCATAAGCATAACAAGGAGAAATGTATATTATATCATCTAAGCTCAGGGAAAATCATTTTAATTTAGCCAAATATTTAAGACTCTTGATGGAAGGAAAAAAAAGGAGAAATTACCTCCAATAGCCAACATGGTTTGAAACTTCTTCAATGCTGTTGCTCCACTCCAAGCATATCCTAATCATATGCAGGAAAACAAATCTCAGGTTAAGAAATTCTTAATAAAGGAAGGTAATAACCTTCAGCATTAGCAAAATGAAATTATAAATCTAATTTCTAACCTCTTCCAAAACAATTAGTGGTAGTATTGACACCATTCCTGCAAATACAAGCAAAAGACTTATCCAAACTTTCAAACCCACACAACCCTCCACTGTCCTCACAGTTCCTACAATCATCACTGTCATATGAATCATTATACACCAATGATATCCCAAACTTCCATTTCATAGGGTCTCCTTGATCCACAAACTCATACACAGAAGCATAAGAGGAGCATTGAAGCTTAGGAAGATCCAAACCTAACCCTGCATTGGACTCATAATCATAGACACAACAAGTGTTGATTGGTGCATGTTGTGGCAAACCAATGTCATTCAATCCCTTACAAGAATACAACCCCCTACAAACTCTTGTACCAGAGCCTGTGTCACACAAATCTTCCTTAGGGTCAAAAACTGGTGAAGTTGTGGAGCAACCAAGAAGAACAAAGATGTTCTCTTTGCCAAGGCTAAAAGGGCTTCCACTATCAATGCCAAAGCTACCAGAGTTTTGCATTGAGGAACAGTTTGACATAAAAGGGTCATTGACCATGATGGTGTTGCTAGGGTAATCTATGGAGGAAATGGTGTAGGTGCCAGTCCTAGTTGAGAACAAAAGGGTTCCATGGTTGCAGCTTATGTAGGTTGAAAATGCAGGGTGGCCACAACCATAACCAGTTCCAAAGGGGTATTTGACTGGTATTGTGCCACATGTGGTTTGACATGTGGTGTTGTTAATAGGGATTATTGGTAAAGCAGCATTAGCATAGGAGTTTTGAAGGAACAAGAGAAAGAGAGAAATGGTTATGAGTTTGAAGGGTGATGATGTTGGAGAAAGTGACATTGCTGAATGCTGAGGGTTTTGAAAGGTTGAAGTAAAAGGGTTTTGGTGTTGGTAAAGTGATGTGAACAAGGGTCTTCTTCTTTGGAGAGGTTTTTGACTTGTAGTTGTTCACTTTGAATAGATGCTCTAAATGGTACTGTTTTGTCTCAACTAACAACTATCAAGAACAGTGTCCAGCTTTTTTTTTTATTCCTAAAAAGAAGAGTAGGTTAAGTAATAAGTTCGGTGGTAAATAGCTAGCAAGCAATATCCGGCTGAATTTTTCTTATATCCGAATAACATGTGTGTATTCTTGTGATATTATGATTTGATGGTGAATTGCTTTAATATGGTCATAGTTAAAAAGCAGAAGCCGTTCGTGATTGACGAAGGGCATTTGGAGGAGAGAAGAAAAATTAAAAAGAATACGTCAGTAACAAATTTATACTGACAATTGACAATAGAAGAATTCGTGCATAACGTATTCCAGTATTCGTTATTGACGAATTTTGTAAGAAGTATTAAAAAATAAATTTTTATTTGATATCGAAATAATTTTTCAATAATTCTAATTGGACAAGTGGTTTTGGTCAACCAAGTCCAATCAAGTCATTTATTTTTATGCTAAATAGAAGACTATTTCAATATCAAATAAAATTTTATTTAGGTGCATTTTTTTTTATACTATTTAACACTAAAATAATATTCTATTTAATATAGAAATAAATCACTTAGTTGAACTTGATTTGCCAAAATCACTTGTTTAAATAGCGTTACTCATAATTTTTTATTTGATATAAAATAATAATAATTTTATGTGAATAAGTGAGTTAACCAATTAAGTACAATCAAGTTATTTACTCTATACAAAATATAAGACTGTTTCGATACCAAATTGAACTTTATTTAGGTGCTATTTTTATATACTGTTTGACGCCGAAATAATATTGTTTATCATAGAAATAAATGACCTGATTGGACATAGTTGATCAAAATCATTTATTCAAATAACATTACCAATAAAATAAATAACTCACTTTAATTTGACTTGATT
>JASCZI010271904.1:110621-153986 GCA_036250425.1 Stylosanthes scabra
TTATCCATATTGTTAACATGCAGGAAAGTGCATGCATATTTCAAAAAAATTATTTAGCACCTGGCTATTAAGCCAAAATTATGAAATTTTAATTTGTTAGAAGGTCATTTTAACTTAAAGAGCTATTACTTGGAAGTTATGAGTATATTTCAATGAAAAAATCTAGAATTGCAGGCTTTCAGGTCTTACTGCCTCATTTTCGGACTCAAGATTTTGAGATCTTCTGTTTGCATAATTTAAACTGTCAACTTCAGCAGGACTGCTTGTTGTGCTTGTCGACGAAAGTGGAGCATTTTCTGTTTTATTTTCACTACTTTTATCTGCAACCTTTGTATCTTCAGAAGTTAACTTGATCTTTTTACTCGGTGATTGCTGAGCATCACTAGACAAGCTTTGATTAGTTGGCTCAGGGTTCAAAGGCTTAGGAGGAATATCTTCACTTTCAGGATCCAACTTCAATTCATACATGTCCTCAGATAGTTTCTCCCCAGATTTCAAGCTGTCCTCCAGCCATTGATAAAGGATAACTCTCTACAACAATTCATTAACCCAAAAAAAATAAAAAGAACTATAAATTCCTCATACTAAACACAAGCATAGAAAGCTATGTTCTTTGTGATTGCAACGCATAAAATCATCAAGCACCAATGTCATACACAACTTAAAGTTAAGACATTTAAATTTTTTTTAAAAAAAAGGAGTTCAGCTCAAAACATGAGTAAACCCTTCAAATAATAAAAAATTTCTTTGGTCCTTTGAATATGCATCTGACATCAAACTGATCATCAATTTATAAATTACCAAATACATCAAATTAGTTTTCCAAAAAGATATATGAACATCTAATTGTCTTCACTATCAATGTGTTACATTTCTCCATGATTATCTAAGGACTATTTTGATCATGCTGATACAAATGAGCATCATTGTGTTGGGCCACATACATTTGGAGGGCCCTATTGAGTGTAAAGTGTTGTTGACTTCACACAATCACTATAATAACATGGTCCCCATTGAAACTAGAGTAAACTCAAATAACTTAGGGGTGGAAGTGAGTCATGCTGAGCCAATCTAGGTCAAGCTCAAACTATTAAAAATCGAGCCTATTTCTTAAGCTCAAGCTCAGCTAACCCAAAACGCACGAGCCGGCTCAAATAACGTGAACAAAATATGTAATTGTATGTTAATAAATTATAACAACGTAATATTATATAAACAATGGGGCTAGGTAACCAACAAAAATTAGCCAACGGTCAATCAATAATATAAAGAAAAAACTCAATTCTTGCAATTTTTATTTTACCATTAGTTCTAGTTTGGTTAATATTAGCTAACTAATTGTTAGTTATCAATTCTTTCTCATATATAAAACATCACATTTATATATATGATAAGCGATTAATACTTTGTACTTTCAATATTATGTGTATTAATAATTTAATAAATAAATAAATATTCATATATATTTTGAGCCGACGAAGAGCTAAGCTTACTCATCACTTAGCTTCACTCACTTCCAACCCTTTACATGTAATTGAAAAAAAAAAAAAGAAAAAAGGAAAAGACTAAAATAGCTAACCCCTTTAAAACGTGATAAACGCTCCTTGCCGAGTTCCTTGAGAAGGGTATGAGAGTCCATGGCAAAAACATGAGAGACGCGTTTGGAGAGGCGCTCTTCAATCACAGCACCCATTTGCACTAACCTCTGCTTCCAAATCTATGAAAAAGAACAAACTTTGGAATTTGAAAATGGGCGACGATTGAAAAATGGAAAGTAGGGTTTTCCATGATGAGGAATTTAGGAGTTGTAAATTACCTGCAACCGACGAGGTTGGACTCCTTTGGGGACGAAGAAAACCACCATTCCTGAAAACATTCCATTAGGTTCCGACTCGGGGGAAGGGCTTCCCTTCTTCCTTGATTTTGTCTTTGGCGCCATTTTTTGTATGCGGTGTTGGTGTGTTCGGTGTTTTTGCTGCTCTTTTTCTTTTTTTTTTTTCGAGGTTCTTCAATACGCTATGGACACTGGAGTGTGAATGAAGTTAACGACTTAACGGGGTTGAGCTAACCTGGTAGTTTCTTTTTCTTTTATCTTCGCACCTGGTAGTTTCTGGTAGTTAGTTTTTTTCTTTTTGGGCTTAGGCCCGGTATAATAAAAGAAAAAAATTGTTTTGAATCAACTTGAGTTAGAGTGTTACACTAGCACTTATGACAAAAAAAGAAAAAAAAAAGAAAAAGAAAAGAGCTAGACTTATACTCAATTCATTAGTCCAATTTAGGGATGAAAATGAGTTAAGCCGAACCGAACTTATGGTCCAAGATTAAGCATGTTACTATTTGTAACTTTTTTTCAAACTTCAATATAGTCTGTTTAAAAGTCTATTAAACTCAGTAGCATATTTAAAAAAATACTTGCTATAAGAATTTAAAAAATAATAATTGCCACATATAAGAATCCAATTCAGTAGAATAAGCAATATAACAAAAAGTCCGTGATAATGATGTATAAATAATCTAACACAGTATCACTCATCATACTATATATGACAATTGATATTAATAAAATAGTTAGAATTAAAAAATTTTAAAACCAACATTGAACTCCTATAGAAAGATAAAGTTGATAATCTATTTACCTATCTATCTATAATGCTAAAAATCAGTGATTGCTTCTCCTTTTTTCCACTTTTTTTCTTCACATGTCATGTATATTCATTCATGCATGATGACATAAGATACTCTATCTTTGATCTAATACTCTCTCTATTCCATATCTTTTCTTACATGTCATGTGCTAATTAACTGATTATGTGATAATTAATTCAAAATAAAGTATTATTTTTACCCTCAACATTTAGATAAGTCTTAAATTTTGATGGAGATAGTAGTTCTTTTATTTGATAGTTGTTTTTATAAATTACTATTTAGAATATAATAAATATAATAATTCATAATATAAGTCAAAATTGTTAATTTTACATAACTATTTTACTCACATAACTAAAAATATTTTATTTTCACTTATTTATTAATAGGTACATATAAAATGTCCTTTTATTGTCTTTAATTTGCTATGAAAAAACTGAGATATGATTAGAAAACTAATTTCACTTTATGAATTACTTATCAATATTTTTATTTCAATAAAAATAAACTCGGTTAGTGTTTAAAGTGTAAAAACATAACCAAGAACTAACAATTATGAAAAAGAATTATTATTTTAAAAATTCAACTACTTTATATATTCAATAATTGGCCAATAACCTAAAAAATAAGACAATAACAGTAAAATTCTACTAATTTGAACAAAACTAATCCATCATCATAGTTGTCTTAGCATCTATGAAATTTAGGTTGTGTATCATAGGTAAAAACTTAAAACAATTGTTCTGTAATTAGCATTTACTGTGATTATAACTTAATCATATCAATTTTAGGGTTCACTAAATGAGAGAAAGAGTTTATATTAAACTAGATTTATGATAAAAAAAATTTTTTGTCAAATATCAAATCTTTATAAATATGAAGGATATATAATTCTTTCTATTTGTTAATTATACAGTTATTAATTAATTCTAGATTGTTTATAATACTATTAGTTAATGATTTTTGGTTTCTTAAACATAAAATTTTATTTTATGACTTTTTTTAATTACTAAAATACATTGATTACAACAATTATTTTCTTTCATTTGTCACAGTTATGCATCTATAAAATGTAGGTAGTGTGGTGAAAATAAAGAATTAAATGGATTCCTATTTCAATAAAAATAAACCCGGTTAGTGTTTTGGTGTAAAAATTTAAGCAAGAATTAACAATTATGAAAAATTATTATTATTTTGAAAGTTCATCTACAAATATGTTTTGCTATATTCAATAATGGGCTAATAACAAAGATCATATTTCTTTGGCAGCTCATCTGGTCTGAGTGGCAGAAACTGGAGACCACGCACTGAAGACAAGGCTTTATCCTCTTTGACAACATCCAATATATCAATTCTGTTTTTATGGGTGCAAATTTCTTTTACAGAACTTTGCATATTTGCGCACTTGATGGATGATTTCAAAGAGATGAAGGGTTACTTCCACCTTTCTAAGTAACTCGACGATGTGTTTGTCTGTGGCCTTAGTCTTTCGTGCTTTGTTCGCTATTGTTGGATAGGGGAGGTAAGTTGGACTTTTGGGGCTATTTTACTTAAGTACCCTTTTTTTGGAAATTTATTCCTCAAATATCCCTATTTTCAAACAATTGACACAGCTGCCTCCGTTTGGCTACGGTGTGAGCTGATTTTTTTTTGACTTGCTGATTCGGAGGCGCCTTTGCGTTTAGCGGAATCTATGTGACTACGTGGAAGTGACTAGCGTCTCCCTATGAGATGACGCCATTAGCAAACGTGCATTCAGGGTGGAAACAACTTTGCGAAAGACGCCTCTTTGTTGAAAAACGCTAAACCCTTTGCCAAACGAGGGCAGTTGTGTCAATTATTTGAAAACAGGAATATTTGAGGAATAAATTTCCAAACTTGGCTAAAATAGCCAGCTTTTGGAAGTGGTTCCCTTTTTTATCAGTGATAGCTTTTTCTTGAGTAATCACAGTCTCTTCAGTGTTTCTGATGGTATCCGGCATCCTTGCATCTCTGGGAGGGGTATGGTTAATCGAATCTGGTATGACAGGTTCCTTAAGCTGGGTTCCTTATCGTAATGTGACAGCGTCCAAACTGTCCACCAGGTGGCAGGTATGATGCTTGTGACTGATTAAAATGCTAGATCACCTGATTTGCCAATTCAGTCACTACTAATAATTGTTTATCCATCCTTTTTTGAGATTCTTGGAGTTCTAGCCTTTCTTGAATTAAACCTTTAAAAATCTCCTCCTTCCATGGTTGGTGTGGTGGTTCAGCATAATCGAATTGGTGACTCGGCAGTGATTCCTCACAGCTGTAATAACCGTCACTACTACTATCAGAGTGGTATCCCACCTGGCAAGACTCCAAGCTCGGATTTTTACTAAATGTGGGAATAAAACCCATTTAGTGATGGTACCTAATTAACAAAGATTAATTAGTGATGTTCCAAATATTGAAACTATTATTAATCATTATGAAAATTAAGTGAGGAGCAAACTATACTACCTATCTAAAATTTAAAAAACTATTATATTTATAGTATTTATATATTCATAATCAATCAAAAACAAGCGCACATTTTCAATTCTCCGGCAACGACGCCAAAAATTTGATCGGCCCCCCAGAAGTGGTTCAGAATTCCTTAAAAGTGAAACAAGGAATTTTTTGCAAATAGCTCCAAACCAACTCATGGGAACCTTGTCAAATTTAAAAAATGTGTCACAAGATGAAACCAGTTAAAATATCAAGTATTAAACATGGGTCGTTCTCCCTATGAATTAAAAACAGTGGTTTGTGTTTGGTTAAGAAAATGTTTGAGGTTGCAATTGTTGTTTAGGGGACACAGAGCAAAGAAACAGAATAAGATTGCAATAAAAATTAAAGAGTGCTCAGCCTTGGGTTGAAGTATTATGCATCCCTATGATCATCGTCAATCCCAGTTTAGATGATCTGTCACGTTGAGGAGTTAGCCACTCTATCTAATGGTTGAGTTGTGAGATTAACACATATCCGTAAGTCCTAGGTATACTAATAACGAAAGATCAAGGTATTCGGCGAACTCGAATAACCCATCAAATTGACATCGTTAAAGTCTTCTCAACTTCTCGTTATTAGAAGGGACATATCGTTAACGGCATCGGAATTAATTCCGGCTCCTCCATCCGTGCTATTAGGGATCAGTAGCTAAGGTCATCCACACACTTCAACCCATGGCCAAGACACAAGATAACTACTCCATACTAACAAGAATCATGAGAACAAAAATAAAATAAGCATAACAGTGAATAGACATGATGAGAATTCAAACAGACAGAGTAACAGTAGTAATATTGACAAAAATAGTAGAAATGAAATGGGTAGAGTGACAGTATATAAATCAGACAATTGAAAAGCAGTAAAATATTTGACCAGTGTGGCTTACAAAAAGGGAAATCTAAAACAAACCTAAAAAGAGAAACTAAGTGTATATAATTAGGGTTGGGTGATGGCTCCTCAAAATGGTGTTTCCTCTATTTATAAACATTGTCAGCGGCTTTGGTGCGTACGCACTGCCCAGCATGTGCGTACACACCTCTGATGCAAACTTGGGCAACACTTTGGTGGGTGTGTACACACCACGGAGTTTGTGCGTACGCATAGGGTTGAAAATTGACGTCAAAGCTTTTCTTCATGATTTTCTCGTTCCTTTTACCCTTGTTTGCCACTTCCATTCCAATTATAACCTATTTGAACCTGAAACGCTTGAACAAACAAATCAAAGCATCGAGTGGAATGGGAAATGGGTGAATTCACAACATAAAAAATTGGCTAAAATAGCATATGTCCACAGCTTAAGTTCTAAGGAACAATTTTTCATGAATGCGCTTGTTTCGCAGGTATTTAAGTGATCTGAGATTGATAAATTGCTTATTTCAAGCACAGAATAATTCATCTAAAATGGGTTTATCAAGAGGCTTGATAAGGCATTAGCTTCGGTTCAATGGAGAAATGACTACCCACGAACTCTTATTTCTCATCTTAATGATACATGTTCTGATCATTGCCCTTTTTTACTCAATTTGGACACAGGTTTACTCAAGTTGAAAAGACGTTTTCGATTCCAAGAAAGATGGTGTGATAAGGAGGAGATGAGGGAAATAGTGCAACATGCTTGAAGAACTGAAATTGAAGTCTCGTCTATGTTTATACTTTTTCAAAAACTTAAAAGGTATAGACATGCTCTAGTGGAATGACAAACAAAATCGAAATCTAACTCACAGCTGCAGATTTCTAACCTTTCTATCCGGTTGGAAATTGAGAAGAATAAAGGAAATGTAGCTGATAGAGACCATATTGGTTTTCTTGAAGGAGAGTTAGAAGACGCATATGAAATAGAGGATCACTATTGGAAAGAAAAGTAAAGAATTCAATGGCTTAAATGGGGTGATAACAACACAAATTTTTTTCATTCTAAATTCTATCTAGACTCGTAACCAAAAGAGCAAAATCCACAGTTTGGATTATGCTAATGGTACAATCAGATCTGACACTGCTGGAATCGCCTCTATAGCTCAGTCATATTATGAAAATCTTTTCAGCTCTTCTAATCCTAAAGATCCTGACGAGGAACTTTCAGATTTGCCAACTAAAATACATGAGAGGACTAATACAATGCTTACCATACCAGTTTCCTAGGAAGAAATTAAAACATCAATTTTTTCAATTAATCCATTCTTGGCCCAGGGAGATGACGAGTTCACTACCAAATTCTTTCAATTCTTTTAGAGAATCATTAAGGCTGATGTGATTAAAGCTTATTGGAGTTTCTTTACTAGTGGACATATGCTAAGAGCCTTCAATCACACACATATCTGTTTAATTCCTAAAACAGATTATGCCCGTTCTATGAAACAAATTTGTTTTATTAGCTTAAGCAATGTCTTTTACAAGGTAATCTCCAAGATTTTAATTCACCATATGCAGCATATCATGAATAGAGTTATTAGTGAAAATCAAAGCCCATTCATTAGAAGAAGGCTTATCAGCGATAATATTCTAATGGCTCATAAACTCATGCATCACTTAAAGAATAAAAGGTTTGGAGACTGATATGGCCTTAAAGCTTGATATGAGTAAGGCATATGATAACGTGGAATTGAGTTTTCTTTGGAGGGTACTAGAGCGTATGGGGTTTTGTAAAAAGTGGTTGGATTGGATGAAAGAATATGTGACTACAATTTCCTATTCTATTTTTGTAGAAGGTCAACCTCATGATTTTTTCAAACCATGTAGAGGGCTCCGTCAAGGAGACCCCCTTTCTCCCTATCTTTTCTTGTTTTGTGCAGAAGGTTTAATCCGTCTGCTCCACAGAGGTGAACAGAATAGTGAAATTGAAGGTTTACGGCTGAATACAAGGTGTCCTAGAATTAGTCACTTGTTATTTGCAAACGACTCAATTCTTTTCAACTAAGCTTCACAAGAGAACTGTTAGAACTTGCTTCGGATTCTACATTATTATGGTCAGATTAGTGGACAGGTTGTGAATCTAGATAAATCCTTAGTGTTTTTCAGTCAAAACACGTCAGAGGAGGCTAGAGAGCAACTGGATAAGCTCTTACAGGTGGAACATGTTGGAAACCAAGACAAGTATTTAGGCCTTCAATCAATTATTCACATATCAAAGACATCTACCTTTAATTATATCAAAGACAAGGTTTCTAAGAAATTACAACAATGGAAGAGATCCCTACTTTCCTCTAGTGATGGTGAGGTGCTTATCAAGGCAGTAGCCGTGGCAGTGCCAATTTATACACTCAGCTATTTTCGTTTACCTGAGACCTTGATTGAGGAGATTCATAAGATGCTCATGCAATTTTTGTGGGGTCAAAAAGGGAATGAACGGAGACTATATTGGATGAATTGGAATACAATTTGTAGACCTAAAAATCATGGTGGTTTGAATATCAAATATCTAAAGGCTTTTAATCTTGCTATGTTGGCTAAGCAAGGTTGGAAGTTACTGACTAAACCAAATTCTTTAATTGCTAAGGTCTATAAAGGTAAGTACCACGGATTCTATGATTTTCTGAAAGTGGGGGTAGGTTCTAATCCTTCTTGGGGTTGGCAAAGTATCCTGGAAGGTAGGAAAATTATAGAAAAAAGGGACTTTTTGGAGGATTGGTCACGGAAATAGAGCCAATATTTGGGAGGATGCTTGGAATAAAGATTTTCCTATTCTTTCTACTTACATACAACAATCTCCATTTCAATCCTCAGTTACTGTGGGTGTCACAATTGATAACAAACACCAGACATTGGAATACCCAATTAATTGAAGCAAATTTCAATCCAGAGATCACACAAGCTATTCTAAGTACAGAAATTAAAGAAGCTAAGAATTTTATTACTTGGAAAGGAACCAAGAATGGCGACTATTCTGTCTCTTCTGGTTACCACATAGCTTTTCAATTGTTTCACCCTCCTGTTGAGTTCCTCCCGGTTCAATGTCGTGAGAAAAGTTTTTGGATCTCTGTATGGGAGCTCAAATGCCAACCTAAAGTTAGGAGCTTTATCTGGAAGGTGATGTATCAAGGTTTGCCAGAAATCAACGCCTCCACTAACATATTCTGTCATTTCCTCCAACCTGTATAAGATGTCACTCGCATGTTGAATCAATAGAACACTGCTTGCTTTTTTGTTCCCTCTCTTCTTCACTATGGCAGCTCTCAAGTCTCCACCTCCCTAATTTCACCCCCATTTTTTTTTTTTGGACATCACTCTACTCACACACACATTCTCTCTCTCACTATGGGTTCTTGTTGGGTTATTTGGAAGTCACGCAACTCTTTTGTGTTTGAAGGTATCAGTCCATCCAATCTCATTTTGCTTCAGAATGTGTAGAAGCTTTGTGATGAAGATAAGACTTAGGTTGTTTTATTTACTGATGTTATGTAATGTTGGGAGTTCCCCTTCTTTCTCTATTTGTCTGAGGCCTTTTTTGTTCCGTCACTTTATTTATTGAATAAAATTCCTTACCTTTGAGAAAAAAAATATTCAATATTCAATTTGAAATTAACATTTATAACTATTAAGCCTCCAAATTCTTTGGAACAATGATTAAGGTTGAAACAAAGAGAGACAACTACTGTTTTTGTCTTTTACCGAAGTCAACTAAATAAATTATGGATGAAATGTGAACCCAAGGATAAAAGTAATGTAACTTGTTTATTGATTAATAATACTCTGTATCTTGATAAATCCCACTTTGAAAAGCAATGCTGCTTGCTTTCACGGGGTTCTTAGACTCAAAAGTATGAATTTCGCCAAAAATTGATTGGCTAAGGCAGTTCAAGTTAATTAATTAATCAAATGAATATAATTTATGTCCATTCTGGCCTGCTACATGCTTGAATTGATTAATAAATTTAATATACATAAATAAAGAGTAGTGTTATATAATATAAACACCTGCTACATATGCTTGAATTTATAATAATAATAATAATAATAATAATAATAATAATGAAATTAGTATATAAAATCTCAAATATTACTATCCCCTATATTCTTATATATTAGATATTATTATCTATTCAATTATTTAAGATATTTATATTTCTATCTAATTTTTAAAATTTTCATTATTCTATCTAATATTAACCTAACATATTCTGAGAGATTTTTTTTTTCATTTCAAAATGAAAGGAATAATATTATTATGTATAATATTAAAAATCTAGAACACTAATAATTGAAATAATATATTAGATACTCAATTTGTGAGTATATATATATATTTTTCGATATTTCGATTTTATTTTGCAGTTTTCATGTGATATTGATATTTGTGCCGATAAATATATTTCAGTTCATTCTGATATTATATTTCAGTTAGATATACCTATTTATTTTGGTTCTATTTTTTAGTGTTTATATTTGTATTGATAAATATATTTCAATTCATTTTGTAATTTTATTTTGGTTAGATATATCTATTCATTTCGGTTCATGTGGCGTTCATACTTATACTGATAAATATATTTTAGTTAGGTATACTTGTTTATTTCAATTCCATTTTACTGAAAATGTAATTTTCTATTCGAAAAGATGACGATGATGACAATGATGTCGGAGGAGGAGAAAGAAGAAGAAAATGATGACGACGACGACGATGACGATTTAGAGACATACGACGACAACAAAGGAGAAGGAGGATGAGGAAGAGAAGAAAATGATGATGATAATGATGATAATGTTGATGAAGACACGGAGACGACGACAAAAGAAAAAGAAGAAGAAGAAGTCAACGACGATGACGAAGAGAAGGAGAAGAAGATGACGTGAACGAATCTGACGATGAAGAAGGAGAAGTGCGTGTGTGCACGTTTTCTCTTGTGAAATATATTAAAAATGCTTAGTTGAATTTAGTGGGTGAAATCATTTATACAAATAATATTACCAGCCAAATGAAATTTTACAAAATATTTGCGACTTATATATTCGGGAAAAAAATTAAAAGAATTAAAATGGCCAAAGATATATCATGATCATCTAGTTACGGAAAAATATCATGATCATCGATGACATCATGACAAGGAATATAGTCATATATATTTCTCTGTAGCTCTCCCTTAAGTCTCTTGCTAGTTGCTAGCCATAAAAAAGGAGCTCGAATCCTATGTGATTCAACTTTGCAAAAAATAAACAAACAAAATCTTGTGAGTTGTGATGCTTCCAGCACCAAGCACTGTGAGAATACATTATTGGAAAACATACAAGATTGAAGATTGAAAATGACAGAAGGTGCCATACGTTACACGTTCACAAAGTTTTCATTATGATTGTTAAAATATAAATATCAATACTAATATATTCTAACAATAATGCAAAATGTACGAGGAAAAAACAGAGACATCATGGCAGAGATACAAAAAAACGACATATTATGTATATGTAGGTCCTATTTTTTCTTTTGTTTTTTAAATCTTTTTAATATTGGTTTAATATCGGATGACTCTATATGCTAAAATTCTAAAAACATTTGTAATCTGTATTTAAGTACGAGCCAAAACAAAATAGAAAAGGGAAAAAAAGTGAACATAATTGAGCCCCTTGATACATACACAAACAAATAACAATTACACTCAATCCACCAGATGCTTGTGAAATAAAACCAATTAAAGACATCATTATTTTCTCCCTATAACTCACATTCCTAACAATTTAACATTACAGTGAGATCACACCACTTTTAAATGGTACAATATAAAGTAATTATTATGAAAATAACAAACAATTAGTATTATAAAAATAACTAGCTATTCGAGTAGGCATTCAAATTTCCAGTCACATTTGCACCACTCAAATGTTCCACAAATTCATTGATGTTCTTATCAGAGCTCCCACCTTCACTAACTGCCTCCCTAGCCAACTTCATCCACTTGCTAGCATTCCTTCTAATTTCTTCACTCCTCTTACCCTCCATAACCACCTTTAAGCTCCTAACAAACTCTTCCTTCCTCACAACACCGCAATCGTCCTCTTTCGGCCGAACACCGACCTCCCAAACTTGCTCCAAGTACTTGGCGTCCGGCAATTGATCGGCCCATTGCGGCAAGCAAACCACCGGGACGCCAAGGCTCAACGTCTCGAGTGTCGAATTCCAACCACAATGTGTCACAAAGCACCCTATGGCTTGGTGTTCCAATAGCTCAAGTTGGTTACACCATGTGACAATTATGCCCTTGTCTTTGATCATTTCTTGGTACCCTTTTGGTAATTTTGTGTGCTCAGATTCCCTTAGTACCCAAATGAAGTACATGCCACTCTGTTCTAACCCCAAAGCCACTTCCTCAATTTGTTCATCTGAGAGGGAAACCATGCTTCCAAATGAGACGTACACTACAGATTTTGGTGGCTTTGATTGAAGCCAATCAGAGCATTCTTCACTTAGTGGCTTCCATAGGCTTGCTCCATAGCCTTTGTCACCTTTGATTCTTCCATCTAAGTATGCAGAAGGGACCATTGGTCCTATCAACTTTGCTGGACATAGTTCTTGTATGCCTTTCACCGCCTAGAAATTATCAACAGACATGTCAGAAACTCATAATGAGTACTAAATGCAGAACATGGTATCTATGGCACGCAATTATATTTGAGTATCAGAGATATCGAGTGAAAAATAATAGTAAAACATTTATATTCCAAAGAAAATTATTTAGATTTACTTCTCATTTTTTTTTTTTTGAATTTCTAAATACAAGAATAATTTTTTTTTGGGTATAATTATAATAAAATTATTTTTGGCGTATGTATTATATATAAATGGATCAAAGAAAGCAATACTTTTTATGCCGAGATCCACTAAGAACTTTTCTGAAAGTAGTAGCAAATGGCCTAACTTCGTTAAATAAATAAATGAAACAAAATAAGAGAATCTGTTTTTGTTACTGAAGAGTACATAAGATAAGTTAAAATATGATGAAGAGAATAGAATTGAATTCCTCCTTAAAACGTGGTATATATAAAAATGGGGTTGCTTGTTGTGAATACACGTTACGTTATAATATGGATTAAAAATTTGAGTAAATGCTTTAATGCTTTATTCTATCATTGATCATCTCAGTACGATTCGAAAATTCTTAATTCCTTCCCAACACGGTTGGAGATGGGTCAATAATTTTCAAAGAGTAGAATCAAGCAAATGAATGAAGAACAAAGAGGGTATATTTACACTACTAATTTTATTTTCACATTAAAATTAATTATTAAAATAAATTATTATTTTAATATATATTTTATATTTTAATAAATATTATATATTAATAATTAATTTTAATGGCTAATTTTATTAATTGTTTACACTAATAAGTTTTTACATACCTCACTTTCTAACGCTTGAAATGTGTTGACAAACATAAAATCAGCCTGGTTCAAGTTAGAAAACTGGCTCAATTTCATGGCCAAGTAATCAGGGTAACTCTCCGGAAACCTGATGAAGCTCGGCATATCCGGCAAATCCAACGGCGGAATCCCGGGAACATACAACGGCAGATCCTCCTTCTCCACCGGAAGCTCAAGGAGGCCATGGTGTATACGACAGAATATGTTACAAACGGCAGCAGAGTTGGTAAAGAAAGCGGCACCATAAACGCCGTGTCGTTTCGCAACGTCGAGCGCCCACGGGAAAAAGGAGTCGTACACAATGCACGTGACTGGCGTGGTTTGTTGAAACCGTTCGATCAGTTGCGACAGAGTCTGCGCTCCAACTGTCCTGAAGGAGGTTAGGAAGAGCTGGACGTTCTTGGCCTGCGCAAAGCCGGCGTTGTCGAAGCCATCGGAGATGGCTTCTACGCCGACGTTCGGGGCGTTAATGGTGTGAACTGTGTAGTGTGTTGTGGCTATGGTGGCCTTGACGCCCTTTGAGGCTAATCTTTTTGCGAATTGGAGGAGTGGGTTTATGTGGCCTTGTGCTGGGTATGGTAGCAGTACGACATGGACGTTGTTGTTGTGCTTTTGAAGAACCATTTTTTCTTTCTTTCTTTCTCTCTAGAAAGATATTATGTTTTCTTTGACTTTTGATGTGTGAGTGATGATGATGATGATCTTCAAGACCCTTTATTTATAGGCAAGAATAACGTGTTTGAAACGAGGTGTTAGTGTGTTACTCTTCTTGATTTTATTATTTATTTTTTGGTTAAATAAGTAATTGTTGACAATTGACATCCACGAAATTCATGGTTTGTGATTTCATCACTTTAGTATTAGTTTTTCTATAAACAAGCCCGCAGTGGTGGAGCTAGGCTGTTTAGTAGGAGGGGGCAAATTTTTTAATAGGTTAAAAATTTAATTTTTAGTAATTTATTATATATTTTTAAATATTTTAATTATTTTATAATAATATTAAAGTAATTTAATGATATATTTATCAACTATAATAGATATATACATAAATTATTCATTTATATAAAATGAATTATATTAGATGAGTTATTAAATTAGTCATCAATATAAAATATATATTAAAATATAAAATTTACTTTAAAAATAATTTAAATAATATATATATCTATTCATAAATACACAATATATGTATTTATAAAATTATTTTATTTTAATAAAAAAACCAAAACTCAAAATATAATTTATAGGAGGAGCCAAAGAATAATTTTTAAGGGAGCTAAACTAAAATTATAAAAACTTTACTAGTAATTTTTATAAAGTTTGGGGGCATTGCCCCTTGGCTAGTGGGTAGCTCCGCTGTGAGGCAAGGAAATTTTAGTTTTCTTTTTATTTATTTACAAAACTTTTTAGTAAAAAATAAAGTTTGTTCTTCTTCAAAATAAAATATTTACAATCAAAACAACCCAAATCTTTAATAAAAGTCAAATTCATAACAAATTGGTTCTCAATTTATTGCATTGAAATTATTGTGAAGAACCAAAATATATGAGTTATGCTAGATAGCCAAAATAATAATAATCAACAATAACCAACAACAAGTGATCATTCAAAATTTAAAAATAGATTATTTAAATAATTAAAATAGAACATTTAAAATTAAGAAATAAATCATTCAAAAAAGTAAAAATGATCATCCATGCCATAAACAGTAAAACGGGTAAGAATGAGGAAAGATGAAGGAAGAGGAACTGTGAATTCATGGTCCCAAATCAGAACCCCTCTAAGCCCTCTTTCGGAAACCCCATCCCCATCCTAATGGGGTTTATTAATTCGGCTTCACTTGCAGTTCTTTATTCTGATGATGTCCGAGGGCAACACCATGGTCATGCACTCTTCCCATGAAGACAACGTCAAATCTTCTTTGAGAAAATTCAAAACATCAAAGGTATTTCGGTTCGTGAATAGAGACAGATCACAGATCTACATGAGAAAGCAGCTTCAATGTGAGCAAACTCTTGCTGAGTACTCAATTCAAAACGATGCTAGCCTCTAGTTAGTTTATCGAGATTGAGCAACGGGAATCTTGAGAGGTGAAAAGTGATGGGAAGATAGAGTGTTAGTTATGGAGGTTAGGAAAGGGGAAGAGAAAGAGGAATGTGGTGGTGGAAATGGTGCAGGTTAGGAAAGGGAATAAGAGATAACGTGGTGATGGTGGAGGTTAGGGAAGAGGAAGGGGAAGATGATGGAAACAGAGAAGGAAGGTTATTGGTTCTATTGGTTGTTTTGTTATTGGCTAAGTAACAAAGATCCAAAAATTTTAGCAGATAAGTAAAAACACGCAAATTTCTCTCTCAATTTCTCAGCAACAACTCCTCCCCTCCTCATCCTCCTCCTCCTTCTCCTTCTCCTTGCTCCTACGCTGCCGCCGCTGCCGTCGTTGCCGCCGTCGTTGCCGTCGCCGTCACTGTCACCATCATTGCTACCACCACCATTTTCTTCTTCTTCTTCTTCATTATTACGTTGTTGCTGCTGTTGTTCATATTGTTGTTGCTGTTGATGATGATTGGATTTTCATGAAAAATAGAAACAAATTTTCATAAAAAACAGAAACGGATTTTGAAGCAAAACAGAAACGAATTTTTATATAAAAACTGAATTGGATTTGAAGTAAAACAGAAACGGATTTTGAAGAAAAACAGAAACGGATTTTGAAGGAAAACAGAAACGAAATTTCATATAAAAACTGAATTTGATTTTGAAGCAAAACAGAAACGAATTTTGAAGTAAAACAGAAACGAATTTTCGCAAAAATAGAAACAGATTTTCACGAAAACAGAAAGGGAATTGTATGAAAAATAGAAATGGATTTTCAAGAAAAATAGAAACGAATTTTCTTTTCTTCTTCTCCTCCTCCTCTGTTATATATTTCTTTTTCTTCTTATTCTTCTGTAATTTCAATGTTGTTATCATCCTCCTCCTCCTCTTCCTTATTGCCACTGTCGTCGCTGCTGTCTTCTCCTTTTCTATTGTCATCGTCATTGTCCTCCTCCTCCTTCTCACCCTCCTCTTCTTTGTTGTTGCCGCTGATACCGCTGCTATCGTCGTCATCGTCATCGAAAAAAAAGGATTTGACGGAGAAGAAGAAGAATGATGAGAAGAGGAGGAAGAAGAAGAAGAAAGAGGAGAAGTTGCAGATCTAGAAGGAGGAAGAAAAAGAAGCTGCAAAATTGACGTGAAAGAGGCGCGTGTGATTTTGGAGCTTAGTTGAACTTGGTTACTAAAAATGTTTTGCCTTGTATAATTATTGAAATAATTATTAGCTTCGGGCAACTATAATCATAGATCAACCGTAAATTGAATAGAGAGAGAGAGGAAAACAAAGCTAAAACTCTTTTGGGCAAAGAATCTCTATCTTCAGTAGCTGAATCAGGAAATTATTGAGTAAGGGATGGACCCTACTCCTTCAAGATTGAAATCATTTTGAGTTGTAACACCTTATTTCTAATTTCTAATTTTGTAATTGATCCAAACTTTACTTCTTCTTTTTTTATTATTTTTCAACACTTCTTGAACGATAAAAAAAACTTTATTTTTAGTAATTAGGCTAATCACTGATCCGAGGGAAGGTGAGGAATTTGGATATGGTTTCACGTCAGCCCCAAGAAGATGGTGGGGGTGTCTACAAAACGAAGACTTTAATTACATTTGTCAATTTGAAAAATTAAATTAACTCACTCAAAATTATAAGGACTAAAAAGTAAAAACACTCTATATAATGAGGAGGACTAAATCCTTGTTAAGCCATTTTTACTTTTTATTTTATTTACTTCTCTTTTTCAGTTTTTCTTTATTTTACTTTCTTCTACATTGTTCTTTAAAGAGCCAGAAAAGGTGATATATATTTGTGGGTTCTTAAATCTTTAGTAGTCCCCTTCAATACAATGCACATTTTGAAACACTTTTTTCTTCAAATCATCAGTAGTCCCCGTGGACCATTCGTCGTCTATAAATAAATAGCAGACAAAAAAATTTGAGATCAGAATTTGTTGTGACCCCATACAACAAATTTTTTTTTTTTTTTTTTTGGTGTCTATACAACAAATTTAGTTTGAATAATTTTATTAGATTCTCTCAAAAAAAAATTTGTCAATTACTTTACAAAAGGGGACTTTTCATCATTTATTTTTAAATAGGACAACAAAAAATACATGAGAAAAAACATTCAATGGTAAAAAAAATAAAAAACACATTTTACAAAACAATTGGAAAATTTTTTTGGAGAGAACAACCCATTGCTCAGCAATAGAAGATACAGTAATGTACTGAGAAAATGATTGAACACATTACCAAAACCTTCTTGCATGTGATTTGTACCGAAAATTTCTTGTCTTTTAAGGCCTTACAGTACCAGATTTAGTTTTTGACTCTCAGTCTCACCATTTATATGCAGAATCACAAAGCCAACAGCAAGGACACCAAAATAAAACAAATCCAACAGCAATATCTGAATTTGTGGCTGTAAGTGTTATAGTACTGTTATCTATCAATTTCATTTATAAGATACCGTCCAATAAAGAATATACCCCCTTTTATTTTATTTAATTTACAAGCATTTTTCTTAATCTTTTATTTGCTGTTCGAAATTATGAGGGATGTATATATATTGCACAAAAGAATTGTACCAAAAGGAATATATATATATACATATATATATTGTTGACATAATAGAAATAAACACACTCAAAATTATGTTCGTACACTTTGTATATTTTATATTCCATGTGTATATGGTGTTGTTGGAAAAAAATTTTAAATAAATAAAAAAATTCATTTTTTACCAAAATACATATTTCTGAAGATATTTACTAAAATAAAATCTATTAGCAGTACCGATCGAGATCGATATTGGGTTATTTTCAATACCGATCCAGATCGGTACTGGGCCAATTTTAAAAAAAAAATAAAATACACCAGTACCGGTACCATCCCAAGAAGGACCGGTACTGGTATATTTTATTTTTAAAAAAAATTGGCCCAGTACCGATCTGGACCGGTATTGAAAATAATCCGATACCGGTCTAGACCAATACTGCTAATAGATTTTATTTTGATAAATATCTCTAAAAATGTATATTTTGGTAAAAAACGAATTCTTTTTATTTATTTAAAAAAAATTTTCGGTGTTGTTGTCATGAAGAATAAACAAAATAAATCAAATCATTTTGATAAATCAATGTTACATAAAATATTTGTTAAATAAATAACTGAATCAAAATAAAAGAACCTACTGTTCGTTTCTGTTGAAGAGTACACTGTACACGTACAACGGTACAAGATAAGTTATAAAAATGATGAAGAGAATATAATTAACTTCCTTAAAACGGGGTATATATAAAAATGCTTATGAATATATGTTATGGTATAGTATGGATAAATTTTTTTAGTAAATGCTATTTTCTGTCTTTGATTATTTATTTAAAGGATAAATCATCCTTTCACTATTTGAAAATTCTTAATTGCTTCTCCAACTATATATTCAAGTAAGTTGAATGGATAGGTTTAGTTGGGCAGGATAAGCCCGTGTCATTAAAAAAAAAAAAAAAAAAGGTGAATTGAATGGTTGGAGATGGATGAATAATTTTCAATTCGTAGAAAACATCTTTGTTATTAGAAAAATATTCGGAACGAATATTAAAAAATCAATTAATAGGGAGTCAATTTGTAAATAATTGAAAAGAATTATTAGATGGATAATAATATATTGTGATTCAACTTTTATTTGGTCTCTATAAATTATATTATATGAATTCTGTAGCATTATTATTGTTATAAAGATTAAGGATTATTATTTAAACGGTAATATTATACGTACATCTCTTTTTGGTGTACACCTCCAATCAAGTTCTAAACGAATAGGTTTTTACATTTACAACGAACATATTTTCATAATCAATATGAACAGATTTTAAAACCTGTTCTTTTACTTTTAAAAATCTGTTCGTTCCAATAGTAAAATTATGTTCGTGCACGAACAGAAATCTATATATACAATGAACATATTTTATAGTTGATACGAACAGATTAAAAATCTGTTTATTTGCTTTAAAAAATCTGTTCGTTCTAGTAGTAAAATGGAAGTGTACACCAAAAAGAGGTGTACACCAAAAAGAGATGTACACCAAGATTAATTCTTATTTAAATTCATAAGCTTTTTCCTTCTTCCGGTACTAAGGTACATAAATCACAAAAAATGATTATTTGTGTATGCATATATAAATACTGTTTTCCAAAAAAATATATATCTACCGTAAGGAAATGATGTATACGTGGACAATTAGGGCAAGATACCAAAACAAATAAATTGCAAGAAAATATTATTAGATTTTTCTAATTTTAAAACAAATATCAATAAATTTGTCCTCCTATTATTATTGTACAAGACATTATTTATTCATAATTCGCATAGCAAGTCATCATGAATTACAAATATACTTGACATTTATACATAATTTAGGATAAAATTTCATGAATTATATTATTTTTTGCTATTTTTTATAATTCATGATAAAATTTCATTAATTATGTTATTTTCCGAATGGTTTTTCATAATTCATAACAGAATTTCATAGATTATCTATTGTTAGAATTTGTTCATAATTCATTATAGGATTCCACTAATTATGTATATTTTTTGGGTTGGTCCAGTGATCAGTTTACTAATTCGTTTAAGCAAATGTCGAAGGTTCGAATATTGTCTTGATGTGCATGCAACAATTCGGTGACTAACGAATGATTAGTCTTCACCGTGTCCGGTTGGAGATACTTTAGGAAAAAAAAATGCTCTAATGCAGAATATATATATATATATATATATATATATATATATTGATCATGATTTTAGAATAATTACGAAATAATAAATATTGGTATACACATAAAATATACAAACACATTCTAATTAATTATTTTCTTAAATGAAAAAAATTTATGTGTTTCAATGTGTTTATGTATACACCTAGCAAGATGGATTACGAAATCTCCTAATATTTATCGCCAAATTGTTTTTAAGATTTCCCAACTACTGCTGAATTAATAACCAAAGTTCTTTTCTGAAATAAAATACTCACTTTTTTAATGTCTTTGTCTTTGGCGGAAAAATATGTTTACCAAGAAGTCGACCAGTTGAATTATCACCAAAAACATAGTTCAAACAAAAATTATATTTGTGTATCTTTTTCGGCTATCCCCACCATAACATTATGATAATAACAAACATCCACTACAATCATCATAAGAAATCGAAATATGGAAGATGAACTACAGATAGTATTATTCCAAAGGAATCACATACATCATGTGCAATTTTGCATTAAAAAAAAATAGATACAAATAAAAGGAAGAGAAGAAGTACGGCTGCCGACTTCTTATTAAGATATATAGATGGCTCATGGCCGATAATTATTCTAAAAAATTGGACCAACACTAATGCATTTCATATTTAAAAAAAAAAACTATTCACACTTCAAATACTCTCAATACTTATATAAATATATGAATGTTAAAAAAGTATCGCTGACAAAATAGTATTTATAAAAAGTGTAGACGTAACTAAATGAATTAAAAAATAGTATTTTTTTTTAATAGTAAGTGCGTCATTTCTTACTTAATATAAATGGTTAAAACATGAAGAAAGATCAAAAGAATATTCTAAGATGATATGAAAGTTTATATGATTAAATGTCACCAAAAATAAAAATGTCGTTGGCCTTCTATATGTATATATTCATACTTCAGATAATTATTTTTGGACATAAAAGGGATGCATTACATACAAGTCCAACATCTATGTGCGTTGGCTAAAACTTGAAGATTAAGACTCAGTAACATTATATTTAGTTGACAAAAATTGAAACTAAAATTTTAATTTTAATATTCAAAATTTCAGTATTTTTAATATTTATAAAATAAATAAAAACTAAAATTTATAAATCGTCAGAAACTTTAATATTAATTTTTGTCCAAAATACTCAATTTTTCAAATTACAAACTTTACCCCTATATCTCAATTTACAAACATTAGTCATGGCAAAAACAACCGTCGTGATAGATTCAAATAGCACCTTTGGCGGTTTGGGTCATGACAATGGTGGGGAAAGCCGCCATTGTAGTTATTGCTCTCTTCCTCCCCCAACGTTCTCCTCCTCTCTCGAGCTTTCTCTCTCCTATTGCTCTCCTCCTCTCAGTACGACGATAATGACGGTGGCAGTAATTTCAACTGGAATAGTCTTTTCCTTCCTTCTTCTCTCTTTCCTCCTTATTCTTCTTCTTTTTCCCTTTCTCTTCTTTCTTCTCTCATCATCTCTTCTTCTTTGTTTGATCTTTTCTTCTTCCCTTCTTTGGTCACATAGAAATTTAACTCTTGTTTTCTTTGGGTTATGGTTACCATGAATGAATGAGGAGTGTTTTATTTTAATTTTATTTTTTAATAAGTGATGGTAGTTTTGTAATTTTATTTATTTTAGTCTCTGTATTTATATTAAATGAAAAACACCAAACACAATATACAAATCTAATTTAGTCGTAGAATTTTAGTCTCAGTTTCAGTCTCTCAATCATAAGGTGCGTTTGAAGAGAGACTAAGACTAGGAGACTGACACTGAAGGACTGGAATTGAGAGACTTTGACTAAATTCAATTTGTGTATTGTGTTTGGTTTAGAATGTACAGGATTGAATTAATATAGAGACTAAAATCATCAAATTAATTACTTAAATACCCTTAACCTAATTTTTATTTTCTTTTCTTCTCTTTCATTCTCTTGGCGGCCACCAGCCATCATTCTCAATCAAGTTTCTCTCTCAATACAAAAGCACAACGTTATACTTCCATTCCCATCTATCACCACCTTTTTGTTTTATTTTCTTCATACTCGTCATAGTCAATCCCAATCCATAACCTTTCTCCTTTTTCTAATGCACAAAAGTAATCCCAATTCAGTGACATAATATTTATCAAACAATTCCACCCATCAATCAATTAATAACAAATATAGTTAAATTTTGAGTTTTTTAATCAAAATTGAAAACATAATTTGAGATGATTGGGAGGAAGAGAACAATCATAAACCACGATTAGGTAATGAAAGGCACATGGAGAGGAAGGCTAGAGGAAAAGAATCAGTGACTGAAACTGATAGTGGAAAGATAAAGACATAGAGAAACAATGAGAAGAAGAGTAGAAAAGAAGGCGATGGTGACACCAAGAGAAAATGGAGATAGCACCAACTGAGAAGAAAGGTTGTTGCAGTTAGAGTAGAAGAGCATAGTGGCTGACACTTGGAGAGAGGGAGAGAGACGATGGAAGAAGAATGAGCAATATGGTTTTGGCAATATACCCAACTTTTTAAAAATTGGACAAAAATACCCTTCACTTTGCTGAAATACCCATATACCCTCAACTTTCAAGATAAGTGGACAATATTACCCCTCCGATGGTCCAGCCCATGTGTAACTGTTTTGAAGGCGTGTGATATGGCTGTCAACAGCATCTAGCTGGCCGTAACAGAGCCATGCTGTACAAATCAGACTCGTAATTGACATTAAACAGCAAAAAGAAAGGCAATTCCTTTAGAGGAATGAAACCTTAATTTCGAGTAACAGCTTCATTTTTCTATCTAATGTCCATTACGAGCCTGGTCTTTACAGTGTGACTTTGTTACGGTTGACTATGCACCATTGACTAACCACATCACATACCTTCAAAACGGTCACATTTGGGTTAAACCAACAGAGGTGTAGTAGTGTCCACTTTTCTCAAAGGTTGGGGGCATGTGAGTATTTCAGCAAAGTTAGGGGCATTTTTGTCCTCTTTTAAAAAAGTCAGGAGTATGTTTGTCTTTTACCATTTTATAAATTATGTGAGTGTATTAAAGGAAACAAATGTTATTAAAGTTTCAGTCTCAGTCACAGTCTCTTAGTCCCTACTATCTGGAGATACTGAAAATACTGTAATTTTGGGGACTGAGACTGAAATTTTAGTTCCAATCCTCGTCCACCTTACACAATACTAAACCCGATCCTCCAGTCTCAGTCTCAATCCCCAAAATCAAACACTACGTAAAAGATATCATCTTTAAGAATTTTATAAGTATAAAATATTTTCACTTATAAAAAAACTTTTAAAATTGAGTTATGTTTACCTAATTTTAAGATGATTTCATTAAAAAATTATTATAATTCAAGATAAAGTACAAGGAGCCTATATTATACAGGGCCAAAGGAAGGGGCACAGCTCGCCGCAACATTTAACAAGCAATGACGGTTGACCAAAAATCATAACCAACGCTAAACAAAGGCGAACAAGGGTGAGCATCCGTGAAGGGGACGCCTCCTTCAGAGACAACAACAATGGTTGCCACACTACCGCCCTTGCCGCTAAAGACGACGGAGCACAAGTTTGCGCCACCAACGACCGTTCCAAACGGATGGCGATCTGCGCTAGTCGCAGTGGTGGACACACACCGCGCCATTAATTGCAAGCCGTCACTGCCACCTGCGTGAAGGGAATCAGAGTTGGGAAGCACATAGTGAGCGAGACCTTCGACGTTGGAGGGTACCATTGCAATTGGTGGTGGTGGGCAAAGATACATATGAGTTACAGATGATAATTTCTATTATGTTTGAATGGTAAATTTTTTAAAAATTTTGGATAATAATTATATTTAGTTTCGAATGATAATTTATTAAATTTTGAATAATAACTTTTAATTAAATTTATTGTCTTTAATGATTTTCTAACGTTGATTCCATAGCACTCGATATAATATTCCTTGATAAAAATAAACTTATACTTTTTTTCCTTTACAAAACGTCATGGACGTGATAATTATTTATTGAAATTTGTATTTGTATTTGTATTGTTGTCGTAGTGATGTATCTAATGACGTTCTTTAGCCCAAAAAAATGACGTTCTCACTTCTCACGTTGTCTATATTTTACTTTGAACAGAAAAAGTGGAAAACTAAAATAGGATTAGAAATGAAAGACCATACGGCATACGTAGTGAGTAACGCATGTTAGCTGACGTAAACAAGAGAACTATGATGACGTGACGTAACAGATGACGTAATATAGTTGGTTTGTGAACGTGGTTTGGCGCGCCGTTATTATAACTCTGGTCTGTGCCTGATGAGCTGTGTCACCTGCTTTTGCTAAAACTTTTTACTACTAAAATCTTCTTGATGGACAAGTTTAATACGTATCTTCAAACATATATTAGTTAAATTCTTATTTTATTATATCCTTAATGTTTTATCATCCTATGTTAAAATTATGTTTTAGCATTATTTAACTTACTTTTAAAGATCTGACTCTAACAATGATGACGTAAATTAAAACGTTAATATACCTGAAATTTTATTACCAAAATGCGTAGCCATGCCTATGTGACTAATTGAATCAAGCAGATATTTTTTTGTTTTTCTGTTTCTTTTTAACCCATTTTTTTTTTTCAATGGATAGAAGAGTTTTGAATTCTAGGCATTGTAAGAATGCATGCAAACTACACATTTTACACACAACCTTGAATGCGGTCTTTTTTTTTTTGGGTCTTGAATGTTGTCTTTTGAGAGACACATGTGTCATTTGAGATAGGCTTCTTTTTGTTGGTCGTGAGCTAGAGAGTTCTAAGCACAATTAAATGTTTTCCTTTGTTACCAAAAACAAAATGTTTTCCTGAACTTTTTTGGTCTTTTGTCAATGGATAATTGGATATTATTTGAGCACCATGTTTTTGTGCCCTCTTTTTTGTTCTGAAGCACCGTTTGGTTTAAGAGTGACAGTAGTTGTACACTGTTACACAAAAGCCCATTTGATCAGAAAACATGAAGTCATGAGCCATCGAGGAAAAAAAACAAAACAAAAATAATAAACTGTAGCTAACTAGCTATAAAAAAAATAAAATAGTAACCGACTCCACTGGGGATCGAACCCAGAATCTCTGGTTCCGTAGACCAGCGCCTTATCCATTGGGCCATGGAGTCATCTACGACCAAGAAGTTCTTGTTTCCCCTTTTCTCAGCGCACAAGTTATTTTGTTATTGCATAATAGTTTACATTTTGTTGGCTCGCTTTACCAATTAGTTAATTACCACCGATCACCTCCTTTGTCGTCACTCCGGCAAAGTGGTTAGGGATAACAATTTTGGCCGACTTGTCACACAGACACAGACTTGAATGGGACAGGTTTTTCAACGGTTGACTGAATTTAGGAATGAATTTTGGTTAAACCTACTTTGTTTTGTTAGGATACATAACAAATATGGGTAACGATGGTTCCAATCTCATTAATCCCCTCTTTTTAAATTAACAATGTTAGATAATTAATAAAATTTGAATTAATATTATCCAACAATTTAAATTAGATATTCTATTTTTATAATAAGTTACAATCTTACAGGTTCTCCCAAAGATGGGACATGAGAAAATTATAAACAATAACAAACAAAAATGCCTAAACAACTAAAAAAACCACTAAAAGAACACCTGGCTACGACCTCTTCAAACACTCTGAAATTTGATAATATCACTTGTTACCTAAAAATTATAATGACACTACGGATTACATTAAAGAACGTCTACCTTTTATCACTGAAGCACCAAAAATTCTTAATTGCCTATCGAATAATGGCAAAAATTTTATTTGGAAGTAGATTAAATAGCTGACATGATTAGTCTTGCTGAAAGTTTCAAACCGCCTTGGTGTATCTGCACCTTCTTGTTGTGACATTTTCCTTGATTTTTTTTTCTTCTTCCTTAGAGTTGCCAACACCATGTCTTCTTCTTCATTAAAAATAATGTCACATTTTTCACAAAGTTGCAATGTATTTTTACCTTCCTCGATACTTTCATTCTCGTCATCACCACCCGTAAAAGACTTTTCTACATCGTCTTCAACTTCTTCAATCTCTTCTTCTTTTTGGACATCGATCTGCTTCCCTCCTTTGTGAATATTGGGTACTTCCTTAGCTTGTACAAAGTCTTCGAAACCTGTTGGTAAAGATTGATTGGAGATTATTGGCTCATTTTCCAGGTATTCTCGGGAGAGGTTAATCCCTTTACCGTTATCATGAAGTGCTCCTTCAGTTGGGTCACTGCAGAGTCTCAACTGAGTCTCTTTAATGACTTCTTCAAAACATCTGTCATCAAATAGGCACCTAATAGAAATTGAATTCCCCTTTTCTTGAATGTCAAGGGATTTTTTCCATCTGTATACTTCCCCATTTCTCCAATGTGAATTACTTTTACCTCATCATCCTTATCTAATATAAGTTTCTTCAAGTCATTCGAAATCCTATCATCTAGCATATCTCCTTTCTTTTGTTCATACTTTGATTTTTCACCGGAGTTTTCTGTAACAAAAATTTTATAGATGGTTTTCAAATCCAAATGCACTATGTCATTAATAGGTTGCAGGTAAGTTGTGTCAACATCTACTTTGACTGAGTTATTGCCCACAATTAAATGTTCATCGAGTAAGAGGACTGCACCCCAAATTTTAGCGATATTATTAAAGTTTCTTTATTCCATACTTGAAGCAGCATACTAGGGGTGTCAATGGGGCGGGGCGGGGCGGAGGATGCCTTCCCGCTCCTCGTCCCCGCTCCCAAAATCTCTCCCCGTCCCTACTCCATTCCCCGTCGCGGGGAATTTTCGTCCCCGTCCCCATTCTCCGTGGATTCCCCATTCCCCACGGATTCTCCATTCTCCGTTTCATTTTAATAATTTTAATGGATATTTTAATAAAAATGATAAAAAATTAAAAAATTAGTACAAAAATACTAATATAGTAAAACATTATTTGAATATATCTTGTTCAAAATAATAAATTATTTAAAACTTAACATTATATTAAAAAAAATTAAATAATACAACATAATGAGATGTGAAATGACTAAAAAACACATACTAGAAATTAATTAAGAAGGATATTAAGGCATTTTAAATAGTTCGGGAAATTTCGAAATATGAAATTACATAAAAGGTTACAATATATATTATCTAAATAAGGGTATTTTAGGTATTTATAATTTTCGGGGATTCAGGGACTGGGCCGGGAATTCCCTACTCAGGTCCCCGCCACGGCCTCGGGATGATTTTGCCTCCCATCCCCATCCCCACAAGGAAAATTTCCCGCCTTTGGGTCTCCATTCGAGGCATTCCCCACGGGGATCTCTGCGGCATGAGAAATTTTGACACCCTTATACCATACATCTCAATCAAAGTGATTCTTGATATGTTTGCTTCATTTTCTTATCAATCCCACACTTTCCCAAAAAAGTTTAAAAGCGATGGTGAATTTAGAGCAAGGGCGGAGCTACGTGTATATCTAAAGGTGGCAATGCAACCCCCAAATTTTCAGTTTTTTTTCTAATAACTTAGCTATTATTATATTTTAGCCACTCCCTCCTCCAAACGTAGCCCGAGTTTTCATTTTTTTTTGTTAACCCCATTATATGTAATCAAGTAGTTCTACCATCGTTGACAAATAATTGGACTTTTTTCTATTTTATCAAATACTATTGAAAATAAAGATTTAGAAGTGAGTAAAAAAAAATATTGCAAGGCTTTTCTATAAATTAGCTTTTTATCTAAATCAATACATTTATTTATTTTTAAAATAAAAATTAAATTAATTTATATGTAGAAATTAATTTAATTAATATTTTTTAATTTATCATGATGAGTCTACACAATAAAAAATATTAAATATATAAAAGACTTCTAACAATATATTTTTAATTTCTTTTAACAATTTAATCCTCCAAACTTACTTTAATTTTAAATAATAAGTAATGGTACATACATAATCAATAAAAGTTTTTAACATCTGAATAACAAAAATATTTTTACTAAATTTTAAATTTTAATATTATAAAAATATAGTCTTAGTTCATATAAAATTTGGCCCCATAAAAAAATGGCCTAGTTCCACCCGGTGAGTTTTAGCCTGGGGCTGTCAAAATAGCCCAACGGAAGGCTCGTACAAGGCATGTACTTGCTGCCTAGCTGTCTGCCCAGTTGTGTGACGCGTGGCAATGCAAAGTACTGCATGATATCACATGTCAACTTAGTATGGGACTTGAACGGTGAATTTGAAATTTCTTGTTTTGACCCCTATGGTGTCTCAATTAAGAAATAAGAAAATGTCATTTCTTGAGGTGCTGTGTCTGATAAATTGGTCAGTTTTAGCTAACATGAGGTTTTTTTTTTTTGGTGACTTGCTGACAATATTTGATAAGCCGGTTGTGAAGGACAAAAACAAAATACGAGGAAGAATATGTGGATAAAAAAAACTAATAATAAAGGAGCAATAATATTTCAGCAAGGTTTTCACAAAAAAAAAAACATTTCACTAAGGAGACAAAAAAAATTTGTTGAAAGCAGAATATGTCACCAAATTGAGGCCGCTGATTGAGTTTTGTTCAATCAAAAAATAAATATATTGAATGAGTATTGTCCAAAAAAAAATATTGAATAAAGAAATATTAATTAAATGAGTTTTGTTATAAAAAAAAAGAATATTGAATGATATTTGCGGCAAATGTTTGGCTAAATGTGTACAGTGGGGTTTAGGGTTAGGATTTGGATTTGGTCTAATTTTCCTCATTCCAAATAGCGGTTGATGAACACAATACATATATTAGAGTTTATCTGTATAAAATTACTAACCATAACCTCACGAGTACTCAATTATGTCGAGCAAACGACGTGTTACTAATTATAATCCAAATCAAACTCAATCATGTCAAATAAAGGGCATGACCGTATATGAAAAATGGATTCCAAAGAGTATTATTATTGATTATTATTATTATGGGTTTCGCTATCCACACATTGTTTTAGTAGACACTAAATTGACATTTGTATAAAATACAGTCAGTGGCGGAACTAAGGGGACCGACGGTGGCCATGGTCCCTCTAAAGTTTTTTAAAAATTATTAGTAGTATAGTTAATTATATTTATTTATTATTAATATTAATCTAATTATTTGTTAATATATATCAAATAATAAAATAACAATTTTATTTGCACACTAATTATATCTAAATACATTTACAGTTTTATTATTTTTAATTTGTATTTTATATTTTAATATTTATTATAATTATATACTAGTGGCTAATTTTAATGTGTAAATATATAGCAAAACTCATTAGTTTAATATTTATTTTGACACACAAATAAAATTAATTAGTTTTTACTTGTGTTTATATTTTTAGTACAATTTATTGTTATCTTTGTATCTAAATGTTTTTATAATTATTTTTTAGAAATTATATATATATATATCGACTAGGATTAAAAAAAATCAAAAGTAAAAACAATTGGTTTATTTTTTTTAAGAAAAAGCAAAAACTTGATTGAATTAAATTCTAATTCTTTACCATATAATTCATTGAGTAATAATCTTAATATTTTACTGACCAACCTATTAGATTCTTTAAAAATTCATCTTAAAAATTGATTTTTAATAATTTATTTTTATGAAGTGTTATCATTAAACATATCTTGAAACTAAAATTTCATAGTGTATTTTCAAACTTTAACTTTTTATATATAATAAAAATTCAACTAAATAATTATTTAATAGACTATATTTTTTTTGATCTCCTTCATGCAAAAATTTTTTGCTCCGTCACTAAATACAGTGATTAATGTATTAATCATCTTTCTTTTTTATGGTCCATTTATAATAAGATTTTATGATTATTTGAAATTTTTAGTGTTGTTAATTTTTATTTAATTTAATATCATACATGTGTGGTGACTGATGACTTCTTGTTTATTTTTTAGATAATTCTATGGTGCTAAAGATGGAATCTTTTAGCACCTATAGAAAGATATGTGTCAATATGTGAGAGTAGACACGTGATCAGTTATATAATTTTTGGCTTTGACTGCGTAACGGTTTCAACAAATAGCAGGTGTGACAGCATGAGACCCACATGGTAGAATTATTGTCCGTTGGATAAAAAAAAACCTTAAATAAATTATTCAATAATTCTTTTAGACTAAAATTATTCAATAATTTATTTTTTTTATTTCATTTCAGATTACTTTAAATAAATTATTCAATATTTTTTTTAGACCCATATATTTTCAATTTTAAGAGCCAAACACTTTTTCCTTATATATAGCAAATTAATTATTTCTATCATTATGCAAATTTAATTTATTTTCTATAATTCATTGAATCTCTTATTTTTTTTTAAATTAATACATATGTTACTTAAACATAAAATATACACTTCATTTAATTAATATCAAAACAACATTACAAAAATAAAAAAATAAAATCATTCTAATTATTTAAATATAACTAATATGACCTATTCAAGTTATAATATTTATAGTAGTCTTTAGACTAAAATTAAATTAAACAATGAAATAAATAAATGATATACATCATCTCAATTAAATTTTTTAAAAAAGTTAGATTTGGTTGAGTAATTTGCTAATTAAATTATTATTATTATTATTATTTAACTAGATTTGAGTTTTTCTAATTTCAATAGATTAAATTTTAATATATCTTCCTATTATATTAATATTTAATAATAATAACTAAATTCCACGAGCGTATTAGCGTACTTCTTGGTTAATACTTCTATGGCATCTTACAACCTTGTTTTATTTATTTATTTTTTCTTTTCATTTGCATGTCAAAATTATTCATAACATAAGAGTACCCAGCACATTAGTGGTTCTACCACTAATTGACAATTAAGACAATCATTCTTTTTGTGGATCTCTGTCTACTGCTGTATTTTCTACTTTTTGAATAGTAGAAACCCACGTAATTTATTACGTGTCTATTTTCTAATATTGACACATATCCTTCAATAAGTGCCGAAAGATTTTACCTTCCGCACCATAGAATTATCCTTATTTTTTACTTCTCATTTTAGATCTCATTTTAGGGTTTTTTATAAAAGATTTAATGATTTATAATCATGAAGAATTAAAATCCGTTTAGAAAAATATTTTACACCTTTAGAAAAATAATTAGTCAACTACCTTTTTTGTCATGTAGGAGGATATGTCATTTGAGAAGGATACGTGAATATTATATATATATATTGGTATTCCAGAGATTCTTATTTTATTCTTCAATATTGGGTTTTTAGGGAAGCCTCAATTTCCTAGCCAAACAACTAGAACGGACCATGTCCAGTAATCCAAATCATCATCGGCCCAAGTGAAAATGGGACAATTTATGATTTCATGCATTTTACAATGTAGCAGTGCAAATATAAAAAATCACGGGGAGAAACGAAAATTTACAAAAGAATGCCAATCCGGCACATAAGTCATAAAGTACGCCGCAAGTACGCACTTGGTACCAGCCTACCGTTGGGGCTCATTTTGACAGCCCCAGACTAAAACTCACCGCTCCACCCCTGATTTAGAGCCTCCAACTTGCTTTCTATTAAATCAAAAGTCAACACCATCTTAAACATTCCCATAGATTTAACCTCTACCAAAGAGTGCTAATCATCGAAAAGACCTGATATAATAAAGTTATGAATGTTCTGCTAATTTTCATTGTGAGTGTTCTATAATTTTTTATTGGTTGATTTATTCATTAAAAAAATATTAATTATATATATTTTTCCATTCCCAATATATAATTTTATTTTATATATATAATAAACAGAAAAATAAAACTATAATTTTCTAGTTCGGTAACTCTAACACCCACCACATAGACACTTTTATTCTACACTTCACTTCTTTCCATGTCTTTGTTGAGTGCTGACTCTGCTGATACCATTATCATTAAATCTACCTTCTCTTCAACTCTTATGTCACTCCTCTTTCTACTCCAATGTCGTTCCACCTCTTCTCCCTAAGAAACGATTCTTCTTTTTAAGATAGGGCAAACAGCAGGACGGGAATTGGGCAAGTATATACCTATGAACTTGGTTATGAAGCAGAAATTAAGATGGACATTCAATAATGAGGCGGGTAGTGGGGCAAGATATGAAAATTCAAGACGAGTATGAATAATGAAATACCCGCCCAGCTCTATCACATTGTCATCCCTAAGAGTGGTTCAAGATTAGAATTTAGGATAAACAAATTTAAAAATCCATTGTTTATTATTATAAAAAAGAAAGATAAAAATGTAACGCAATGGCAAAAATGGTATAAAAAATGGAACCAACTACCAAGCCAAGCCAGTTGAAGTTTATAGATATAGCCCTGACCAAAAAAAAAAGATTATAGATATAGATTTTTTTTAAAAAAAAAAATCACTACATTAACTTCAGTGGGGCGAAAGTTGGAATGCGTTCAGGATCTTAAAAAAATAAGGCTATACTGATTCAAACTTCTATACTTTCCCTCAATGAATGGATAGAGCTCAAAAAATTGATGTAACGGAGCTCTTTCCAGTCCCAGCAGAAAATTTGCAAAATAACCCTCGAAACAAAGAAAACACTCTAGCATATAAACATTAATTGCAGATTATAATATACTCTAGTAGAAAATGTTGATTTCCTTTTCCGCCATCTCATAGACATGATCTTTTGCATCAGATAAAGCACTCTGTGATGTGAACTATAGTCAGATCAATGAAAAATAAAGGAGGAAAACTAGAAAACAAAGCAAAGTCAAAACAAGATGACTTACCTGCCCAAATTTTGTGAGGAAGTTATTAGCAATGTTTATGGATGTAACATTAACCTCCTCATTTGACTTCAGTGCTTGAGCAATAGCAAAAGCGCCATCATCCTGTAATCAGATCAAATATATGACATTAAAGATGCTACAGCTTCTGCATGAACCAAAAATTATAGAAGAGCAGAGCAATTCATACCCTTATTTCATTAAATCCTAAGTCTAGAGAGGTTAAAGCTTCATTAACCACCTTCAAGCTGCGCGCCAGGCAGAGTGCACCCTACAATAGTAAATAACAGAAAGCAGCTTAAGATAACCAACGCAAAAATAATAGGAAAGAAAGGGGAAATGATTCAAGGTACTGTTTACAAACATCATCTCTTAGTCCATTTGCTCGCAAGTCCAGAGTTTCAATTGTAGTATTATATTTTAAAGCATCTGCAATGGACTCTGCTCCCTTTGCTCCTATCTGGAAAAGCATCTTATGTTACAAATGTAACTCACTACAAAAAATTTACATTGGTTCAAGGTGAGAAAGGTTACCTGGCACCAACCAAGCTTAAGTGTTTTTACGTTTCCATGAAACTTCAGAACCTCAGCCAAGGCATTGGCTCCATCTGGCCCAATGGGATTATAACTAAGTTCTAACTATGAACAAAAACATAAAAAGTGTCAGAACACACAAAACTGAAGACAACCATAAGAACCAGGACATGAAGCGGTCAAGGCTTACAGTGGTAATAACTGAATTATCTTTCAAAACTTTAGCAATTGGAGTCACTCCAACAGCGTGAATGTTGTTTCCGCCCTGTGAATATTAACTCAGCCAAGTCATGTACCAAGAAATAATATTTCGCTCTTGTTTTTTTCTTTTTTCTTTTTTTGGGTTGCTAAAGCCATGCCAGAGGGAAGAATGAGGTGGGATAAAGATATACAAATTAACTGGTATAGGTCATCTTACCAGATCTATTGTTGTTATGGAACGGTTTTCCTTTAAAGCATCTGCAATTTTTTCTGCACCCTGACAATTTAACCCATTCAGTATAATGAGCAGTTGAGGACGCATATTGGCCTCTAAAGATGTAACTTTAGCAGACTTAAATATAAAGGGAAGAACAAGGCTTTGAGTTAGAAGTCACTCTAAACCAAGTCCCCCACCCTACCTTTTATTTTGTTGTGTTTATGTTTTCTGGCACATGCATTTGAAAGATGAGTGGAATCTTTAGTGTTGACTATTTATATGGTAATTCTTAGTCAGCAGTATTAGATGATCTTATGATGCAATGATATCATATATATCATTATAATACTGCATCTTAACAATTCTATTAGTTGCAAGACATCAGGATATGTTAAACCGTTTTCACAACTTTGGTGATGATCAAACACTGGGAATAGGTGGATAATTGCGAGAGAATACCTCATCACCAATGTCATTCATGTAAAGGTTCAACCATAGAATGCTCTTGCTCTTCCTGATATAGTCAGCAACATGGACCGCACCTTTAGCTGTTATTGAGTTGTTTCCAATGTCCAGAATTGCAAGTTTCCCTGAAAAAAAAATAAAAATAAAAATTAACTGCTTGAAAAATGTTACGCTGGAATTATTCAAGCAAAAAGAACAGTTAATATTCAGAAGCCAGAAAAACAGACAGCTGACCTTTATAGGTAGATAATCCTGTCATCAAAGAACGGACCCCTTCATCACCAATTGAATTTCCATGCAAATGAAGCTCCTGCCCAAAACATTTGGAGTATATTATGCTTATGTAATGCATGAAATAGTCAAATATCTTTTGGTTGTGATATGAGAACTAGAGAATACATAAAGAAGGATGACCAATTAGTATTTAGTGAAGCTCTCTAAGAAATTAAGAATATGGTTATGTGCTGGAAAATGTATCTTTTGGAATTGGAAAATACAATTAGACCTAATTGCAATGTGGGCATCACATTTGGTCAAAAACAAAATAAGAGTATTACCCTTAAAGACTTGTTGCCCTCAAGTGCTTTGGCCAATGCATTAGCCCCCAAAGCGCCACCATAATTGCCACTTGAAAAAGTAATGATGTCAGAAGATTTTCAAAATAAAAAGGAATAGAACGAACGCCATTTTTATTTTTTATGTGTCTGTGTGTATGGGAATATTACAAAATCAAAGGATTCTGGCAGCAAACATAACGTATTGAAAATTTTAACTTACTTGAGATGAATATTGCGTAAGGTGTTATTTTCCAGAAGTGCTCCAGCCAAACTTGAAAATCCCTACCTCCATTTTCAATAAAAAAAAATCACATTAAGATTTTGGGCACCGGCTCTACAGTCTTATGGACAAGCTTATGCATATTACATACAGAATATTCAATCATATTGTTGTTGAGTTCAATAACCCGCAGACTAGAATTCTTCTTCAACATTTCTGCAATGGCTTTTGCCCCCTGCATAACATATGAAGCATTCCTCAGAACAATGCGGCAAACATTCAATGAATCATAGTTATCAAATTGTACCTCATCACCCAAGTCAGTACTGTTTAGCTGGAGCTTCTCAATGCCAGAGTTATTCACCAGTATGTCACATAAGCACTGTGAACAAGGATATGGCATACATTACCTAATGCACGACAATGATCAGGAATAATTGCTAACATTTTTTTTTCCTTTTCTTGGCGTAAGAGAGGAAGAGTGGGTAATAAATAGATCTCAAAAACAGATCTAAAAATAATGTATTAAAATATCACCATTAAGGTTAGTTAAGCAAGGCATAATATTCTTGATCTTTTAGTTCAAGATGCTTAACTGTAGAAGGAAAGCAAGATATGAAAATATTCTAGATTTATGGCAATTGGCAAATAGTCAAATACAGTACCAATAAAAGCACATGGCGTCATAGACTACTTACATGTCAAGTTTCAAAAAATCTAGTATGCTCACTTGAATAGACTAATAAGTCATCTAACCATAAAAAAGATAAGACAGGTTTAAATAGAAGTAGTTATACTATATTAAAAGTGACTTGATCCATTAAAGAATGAAGCTCCAATAACAAATTTGGCTATAATTGTTGGATAATTCCCAATACCATATATGATTGCAAAATCATTACGAAACTTTATCAAAAATGAGATGCTAATGCTAAACGTGACTTAATCTTCAAGCAATGAAATAATAGGAGAAAATAATTGAGGTTATCTGAAAATTATTGAAGTTACAATACAAAATCACAACTGTTTTAAGTTGCTTGATGTTCTCTAGAATTAATTAAACTAAGACATTGTTAGATGTTACCCCTTCAAGCCTATCTCCTTTCAAATTATCTGGGTTTATAGATAAAGAATAAATTTATGTATACCATTGTACATACCTGTACACACGATTTAGCAACATGGAAAAATGTAAATATTAGCACAGAAAAATTTCTATTTATGTGCTAATGTTTACATTTTTCTGTGTTGCTAAATGGTGTGTACAAGTGTGTACAATGGTACATCTAGTATTACTGATAATGTTGGTTGCAAGGTTACTTACAATTTTGAAATATGATAGTTTATAGAAAAAGAAAGACAAAGCAAGCAAACTGACAAATCATTTTCATCAAAGAGCAGCCTATTTCATAAATAGTCCATGTCAAAGAAGTAACGAGTATCACAATAATATAAATAAAAAAATCAGACTACTAGTACTAACCTTAACTCCTTCATCTCCAACAGGGTTTCCAGAAAGATCAAGAATCTTTAATGCAATGTTTGATTGAAGAACACCATCAAAAGCTTTCAAGCCAGCTGCAGTTATTCCATTTGCTGCAAAACTCACTTCCTCTACAATCTATATATAAAGTATGTTTAAGCACATGTGAAAAACAATAGCACAAAATTCTGTCTTTGTAAAATATACATGATATATCAAGATTATGAACCTAAATCTGGGCTTACAAAATTGTCATGAAAATACAAGTGATGCAGACTAAACAAACTCAACAATTGTCATTTGGTGCATATTCATTTCTGAACTTCATAGCTAATAATCAAGCATTTCCAATTACAATTTACAACTACATAGTTGCTGCCAATATCTATGTTTCTACATCATCAACATCAACATCAACTACAATAACATCAACACATGCCACCATTATTTAATGAGGAAAAAGCACATTACTTGATCAATCTTAAGTGATATCTATGTTTGGTTCTCAAAGATAACAAATAAAAATTAATTCAGCTATTAGTAGATTTCTTATACCACGTAAACAACTACTCTAACAATACATGTGTATGTGTACAGCTGCACACTATTGTAGCTATTTGTAAGTAAAATTGAAACTTGCAACCATATTAGTGAGCAATAATTACACAACAATATAAGAAAGCAATGACATAAAGAAGGATAACTGTACCTGGTTGTATGCCAAGCTCTCAGCAAGAAAGAATAACCCTTCATCGCCAAAGTTCCGTCCTATCAATTTAAACATATGATCATTGGATTTTGCCTTTAATTTGCCTAGTTCTTTCAAGTTTCAATACATGCTTTAAAAGAGTTACATCAAGTGCCTTGAGTCTATTACTCTCTTAAAATTGAGAATCGACAATGGCCAAGTAGGAAAGACTGAGAAAAGATGTGTGTGAGAATTGAAACCTCTTTCTGTTATTGACAGTAGCAAACATATTTATACAAGTGCCTAAGAGACTATCTTAAAAAATTACAATAAATAATAGTGATAATTTCCTATGAATGCTTAGTTTCTATACAACTAATTACTATGTATGCCTAGTTTCACCATAGTCAATATCTCTTTTCTTCGATCCTTCAAGTTAGCCCAAGGCAGAAGCATGATCTGATGCTCACATCAATAAAGAGGGCACTTGAACCATATTTCAACCCATTGTGGGATTTAATGCACTCTCTCACAATGCATGACATTTGAAATACAATGTTAGTGACACAGAACATCTGGGAGATAGGTTATAATAGTATGCCATGAAAGGAAATTTCCAAAAGTGTAAGGAATTCTTAAAATGTGGAATTGTTTTATTTAGAAATCAGTTCACGTGTTTGGAGTTCAGGACAGGTTTACAAAATAAATTCTATGTTACAAATGCCTCAAAAACGAATGGAATTCATTTTATTTAGATTGTTACTCAATTACATTATTTAAATTATATAAAATGGACCAAGTAATAAAGAGTAGGATTGTCAATCAAATAATAAAAATTTTAAATTAAGTTTAAGAGAACCATTCCTAGTGTGTGAAAATTAAGATATTCATAAAACTCTCAACTGAACTTAGTTCTTGAATGCACTAGTAATGGTTTTTAATTTTTAACTTTTTGGGGTTAAAATGCACTAATGAAGATTTTGGCATGTCAGATAACTACAAACATCTCTTTCTTATATCGATACACCCAACATACCTGACATATCAATACTTGGAAATGACCTCAGTTCTCGAGCAAACTCATTCAGCTTCTGCTTAGATTGCCTTTCAATCTTTGCGCCTAGCTGGGATAACAAATTGGTGCCAGCAGCAATAGACCATTTCACTCCTTGTGAAGCAGATTGGTTTTCAACAGGTGAAGACTCCAATTGCTTTGGAGTTGGGTAAACAATCTTCTCCACTACTTTCCAAACAACTGTAAGCTGGAGACAAATTAGTATCACCAATATGAAATTTAACAAATAATGCATGCTTGCAATCAAAACCAATAGACAAAATGTAAAGAAACATATTAGTATCAGCAAAACACTGCAAATTACAAAGAAGCTCGAATGCATTCCCTACGTGATATCAGGTATCAAAGCTTCCGTGAGGATTTTGTTCCTTTTTTTTCTGGTGTTGACAGGGAATAAAGAATTAAAATTGTAGGCAAGACTAACATATGTATAAAAACTATAAGAAAAGACAAAGCCTCCATAAGAATGCACAAAATGCTACCCCAACAGATACCGCATTAAATACTTACTTGAATACCTTTCAATACTAAAAGTGCATCATACAATTCTGTTCTTCAGTTTATTTTCTGAACCTTTTTCGTCAATATAGTAAAACAATACAAGAAACTGATAAATGTTATTCTTCTTTTGTATCTTCCATGACAATTTTCTGGGAAAAAAAAATACTATGTTTTCCACCTTTTCTTTTCGACCACGAAATGAAACACAACTTAGCATTGCCCCCACTATTTAAGTTCTGTTACATACACAACTATTTGGGACTGAGGTAGTAATTTTTGGCATATACGTTATACTGTATGCCACCTTAGTTCCTTACCCTTTACCCCTCTCCTATCATTCTTTCATCTTTTTTCTCTCCCTCCAAAAGCAAATGTCAATTCCCCAGGTTGTAAAGACAATGTATCCTATAATAGTACAGGCAAAAATATGAACTCACCAAGACTCACCAAACTACAATAGAAAGAAAGAATGCACCAAAGAAAATAAAAACAACAACAACAAAGGAGCAAACGGAAACTAAGTAAGGGATACCAAAAGAGATGGCGAAAATCAATCCAAATGGAGCAACGAACTCAGCAACTCGTTTCAGCGGGGCAGTTGGCGCGGTGGCCTGAGACCGGCGATAGACTCTGCGAGAACCGCTGCTGGAACGAGCTGGAGTTCCTTCTACACTGGAAGCGGCCTTAACGACGAAGCTTCTAGAGGCTACAGGCGTTCTCCAAATCGGAAGCAGCGAGAGCTTGCCCAAACCGGCGGCAGTATGCGGCGGCAGCAATTGCAGGCGGCGGTGGCGGGAGAGGCGAACCTGCAAAAAAGAAAGAGAGAAAGCGTTAGGGTTTGTTATAATAATTGGAGAAGAAACGGTAAGTTAATGGTAGTTAGAGAGTTAGTTATTATTACTTGAGGGTGAGAGTAGAGAGAGAAGGTGGAAGTGAAGGCCATAAGTAAGAGGATTATGAGATTTGAAGAAGCATAGATTCGATGCAGTGATTATTGATTTCACTGGAGAGGCTGAAAATGAAAAGTGAAGAGAGGAAAAGGAAGAGTGGGAAGAAGGTAGCTTGGTAGGTAGTAAGGCTAGAATGAACAATGAAGTGTTATCAGTTATCAGTATCACTGCTTGACAGTGTCGTCGTTCTTTCCAATTTCCATTATCAACTATCAACTATGGCTTTCCCAGGCAATAAGATAGATTGAGAAGGGTTGGGGGTTTGGGTATTAAGGACCGACGCGGCCCAATATGAGCCCAAGATAAAGTGGGCTCCCCAAATTTATTATTTTATTTATCATAATTGGGCCAACCCGATTTTCATCATTTTGGTTCCGTTCCGAAGAATTTCTGATCAATTAAAATGTGTTGGATGCCCAAAAAAAAAATGTGTTGGCAATATGATCAATGAAAATTAGTTGACAATATATTTCATACGTGGTTATTATTATTATTATTCTTATTCCTGCAGTATTCCCAAACTTGATAGGTCGAGAACTAATTTGTCACAAATTTCAACTTCATTTAAGGGCCTATCGCCAGTCAATGGGTTGCTGCATGCACAAGGCGGGATTCAAATCCTCGACATCTGCTTAAGCGAACTGTGAGCTGATCAGTATACCAACTTAGGTTGATTATCTTTACTATATATATATATAGTTTAAAGTTAAAGTTTAAAGATTGAATTGACTTTAATGGCTCATGATATTGCTGAGGATGCTAGCAATAATGCTCAATAATTATAATAAAGTGACGTTGATGAGTTTGGATGTATTATATATATATATAGTTGAAAGTTTAAAGTTGGTCCCACTTACTTAGAGGTTTATTTGTCGTAGTATACATACATATTCATTATAAATTGTTTTGTCTGGTGGCGCTAATGGTTCCCGAAAGTTACGGCTATTTTGAATGTTTAGATATAAGTATAAATGTTTGAAATTGATGAACTTTTAGTATTATGGCCGACGGTCATGAATGAATAAATTAGTAATTTAGAAATAATTAAAGATTAGAAGTGTAATTAGAAAAAGTTTAGTAATTAGGAGTAAAATCACAATTATATAAAAGTTTTGGGTTAAAAAGTAAATTAGGTAAAGAATGGAGCTCAAAGTAAATTTTAGAAAGTTTAAAGTTAAAAGTAATTATGTTAAATCTAAGGGTCGTTTTGTTATTATGAAAAAAAAATAGGAAAAAAAGTGTAAATAAATTAAAGCATGAGACTAGGTGGAGTAAGTGTTAAAATGGTTCAGTTAGAATGGTTAAACTAGAGATTTAACCAAGTTCAAGGGTAAAGCTAGAGTTTAAAAGTGTAAGTAAAATTTTAAAAGAGAATTTGGGTGAATGAAGGGTATTGTGAATTCTATTAGGTGAATGGTTAAGACAACACCCTACGAATACTAGTATAAGTATCTGAACTCTTAATCAATAATACTAGATATGGTAAGGTTGATTTGTTATGTTTCTTGAAGCTAGATGCTTATAAGTATTATTGATGTGATGAATGACAACATATGACTATGTTTGCCTTATTATTAAGGACGATGGTTTGTCCCGCTCAAACTTTAATGAATTATAAATGAAACATTGATGATCAATGATATGAATATTATGATTATTGAAATGAGACATACTGTGGGGACGCTCACAGTGTCAGAATGTGAATTGTTTCCCAAGTTGTTAGCATATTAAGGCGTCAAGCTTTGCGACGATTGCCAGTTGTCAGAATGTAAGTGGCCTGATCCATTAGACACAAAGGTTGTCAGAATGTATGTGGCAGGACCATTAGACACGTATGCAGAATGTACGCAAGTTGGGAAACCGTATCCGGTCAAAAGAGTATCGGATAACGTCAGGTTGCGGGTAGTCAACCGACGCATGAGCTCATGGCCTGCATAGGGTAGACATGCATCATAATTGTTTGCAGCATTATTCTCTGTGGTTTCTTCTCTGCTACTTGTTTGTGATATGCTTTGTGAATTGTTTGTACTTGTCTGTTGTGTGCTTGCTTGTCTTTTGCTCTGGTTGACTACAATTGCGATGGCGACTGTGATTGATAGAGATAAGTGAGATGTTAGGAAGTAAATGCAATAGGGAACCTAGAAAAACGTATTAAGTTATAAATCCTTGACCAAAACATAAATGAATGTCCTAGGGTGTTTCCCTTAGAAGGGTCTCCCGTAGTACGTACCTTACTGAGAACATTAAGTTCTCACCCCTTATTTATTTCCCTCGCGCAGGAAAGCGCAGCTGAACAGATGCTATCACGAAGATGGACTGGGTCTTTCACACACCAGAGTCAGAAGGATGAACCGGAGCGTAGGAAATATGGCACTACTCTTTATTTTATACTTTGTAGTATTTAATAGTTAGAATGCTTTCCCTCTCTCATAGTATTTTGAGGGGCAAGACTTTGTTAGTTAATCTGAGTTCCAGTTTAGGGGCTATCAGAATGGGACAGGACTCATGTTATAGTATTATTATTAAGTGTCTGTAATATATATATATATATATGATTTTACTTGATTTGAATGACTGTTAGACTTTCTGTGGTACATGCTAAGCTTTGATGATATTATGTGATGATAGTCTACTTGATGTTTTACTTTATTGTATGCTTATTTTCTTTTCTTATGGACAATTTCCCTACTGGTTTTTAAGTACACGCGACGCTAGTTCCGATATCGTATGAAACCTTATATCGATAACAGGCTCATATTAACTAAATAGATAATTTCGAAAAGGTCAGGTAATGTCACCATTGGTAACTCCCAGCTTCTAGCACTGAATCTAGACAGCCTAAGAATTGGGACGTTACATATGCAGTAAAGCTCTACCAGTTATTCATCCTTCCCTCTCGTCCTCTAAATCATACATCTCCTATTTCTAGTCACCAGAATCCACTAAGCAGTCAATCAATCACACAAACATTCATTACAAGCAAGCAATACAAACCAATAGCAATTAGCAAGTAATAGGCAATTAGGCACACCCAAACAATGTCAACAAATGCACATGATACATGCATATTCCTGCAGGCAACGGTGAGCTCACCCGGTCGGTTATCATAGCCAAGCCCGACCGATCCAGAGCTAGCACTGGATAACCATCATTCGTACTTCCCCGGAGGACCAATCAGCCGGCCCCGATCGTAAACGATCTCTCATCTCATAATCATAAATAAATGGGGGTTCCCTTCTCATCTCATTCGACTATAACCTAAGTTGGTAGCCGG
>JASCZI010271904.1:153996-169670 GCA_036250425.1 Stylosanthes scabra
ACGTTGGCAGGAGGCCCCCCTGCCGCTACCGTAACCCGCGACGTTAGCCAATGTCCCTCGCGGAAACAAAGGCCCCACAGACACTTACTACTCCCGATGGTCCACTGTTGCCATAGGCCGAGCATCTAGTCCTCTTGACCCCTCTGAGACCTAGACTCACGGTTATAATTTTTATAAAACAATGGTGATACTATACATGAGATGTAATTATTTCAACCATCATTGATCAATCTTTAAAAACAAGTTACTACTCATTGGAATCGATTCATAAGAGGAAGAATCGACTCTGAGGGCTTTCCGAATGTTAAATTTGAAATCTGGGTGAAAATGAATCGATTCAGGGACCCATCGACGCGACTCAATCCTAGACAGTTCATAAGATTTTGAAGACGGAGTCGACTCGGGCCCTGTCGAATCGATTCAAAAGACCATTTTTAAAATCCTTTAGACACGGTGAAAATACGAATTGATTCAACACAACTCTGACTCGACTCGATTGAAAGTCAAATAATTTTCTTTAAGGCCACAAGGATATAGTTGATTCCAATTAGCCATGAATCAATTTAAGATGGAGAGTTTTGGTCCCTGTGCAAATACGAATCGATTCCCACTACATGCGAATCGACTCGTTACTCTCAAAATTCATAAATGCATTCCAAAAAGGCTCAGCGAATCGACTCGGCTACTGCCTGAATCGATTTGCTGCAGCTAAATCGTGTAATTTCCAAAAAATCAGTTTTAAAACCAACTTTGCACCAAAGATCAAAACTCATCCCTTTCAAAATCACTTTCCTTGAAATCTTTACCTCTTCTAAAATCCCTCATTTCGTTGAAAACTATTTCAATCACCAAAAACCTCCACAATTCATTTCACAAGAATCATAATCTCTTATCATCTCGCCCCTAGGGTCTCATTTCTCATGCAATCCCCATCTCATGTATAACCCTCAATTTTCAAAACATAGTTTGGCACAAGGCCACAATCACAAACAATCATGCACATGCATTTTCATTATATCACCATCAAACACACATATAGTCACATAGTCATCCAAAACAATCCCTCCTATCGTATTCATCAAATTCAACCGTTCCTACTAGTTATTCTAGGTGCAACTAACCTAGGCAATCATACTAGCTTAAATAATGTAAGCTTGAATCTAAATCCGTACCTAGACGCCAAGCTCAATGTATACATTCGATCCTTGGTCGTGCCATCGAGTATCCAAGCACCGTTAACCATTGTCCTTGACCTTAGTCACCTACTTCAACCTCCAATCCTCCAAACTCTACCATCTATGACACAATATACACAACATACAAGCAATACAACAGAATCAATCATCATATAACCTAATGAAACTCAAGACTAGGGTTGGAAATGTCTCACCGGAGATACCCAAGCTTGTGGGCATCGATCACCAAGCTCCAAAATGCACTAGATCAATACCTAAATCATATGACTCGAAAACATGCAAGATGGTCAAGCCAATTTCGAGCAGAAAATTGGGCAGAGGAACTGAGATAGGGAAAGGCTTATCCATGCATTGCATGTTAGATGGATGTAAAGAGGACGACAAGAGCTTCGCGTAGCCGCAAACCGTGCGTCAATCGGAGTTTTGGATCAAAAGTTATCGCGATCGGAAGTTGGCGTGAAAAAAAAATTGAGGGTCGAGTATAATAAACATATTAATTTCGTGAACTAGTTTGGATAGACCACCTGAAACCATAATTCTTAAAGATATGAACCAATTAATCATTTCCAATGTTGCTGGAAAATTTGACCCTAATAATACATTTTTATGAACCAAACAGTCAGGAAATCAACTAAAATAAAAGCATTCCAAATGAATTAACGGCATAGATTTAACCAATCAGGAAAATGGATGTTATTTGCACCTCACTATAATTATGTACGATTTGCGTACATAAAAGTGTAACTAGATTCTCCATGGGAAACTCCGATTCATTTTATAAGGCATTGGAAATAATTCGACTGTCATTGTATAAGCAATAATATATGGTTATTAATTTTATTCATTTTACCCACAATCTAAACTAGTCCTCTCATACATCTAACATAGTGATTTAACCACATTGTTAACCCTGGTAAAAACTTCTTACCAAGTGTTTTTCCAAATGAATTAACGGCAGAGATGTAACATTCATCGATTATTGATATTTATGTTTCTTATTCCTATTTAGTTGCTTTGGGTTTTTTCCTGCTGGTGAATTTATTAAGCAAACCCTGCTAGTTAGGTACAACCATGGATCCAGAAGCTTCACGAACTGCACGAGAATCTCTTGAGTTAGCATTTCAAATGTCGAATATACTCGACACCGGCCTTGACCGCCACACCCTCTTTGTTCTTATTGCACTATGTGATCTTGGAGTTAACCCAGAAGCACTTGCTGCTCTTGTCAAGGAATTGAGGAATGAAAAACCTTCCATGCCTTCCGAAACAACACCATCTTCTTCGTCATGAAGTTAATTTTCGTTTGATGCCATTAGTTGCTTGCTTAGGTACTTTTTTGTTTTGAGCCATTTTAGCTGTTGTTCCTAGGGTTTTGTTTTCTTTTTGTCTTATTATTTATTTTCTTATGATATATGCACGGTGTTTGAGTTCAAATTGATGTGGACTGTGGATGAAATCTCTCAAAGATTGAGAATTATACCATCATACCAAAGGATTATAATTTTCATTTTATTTTGGGGGTAAACCACATTTTGTCCTGTAACGATTATTAATACACACAAAATTCTCCAAATAAGAACAATTGACAAAATGTCTCAAAATGTACATTATACTGCTTAGAGTTTGAGGTATTTTGTCAAACATTGTTTATCTTAAAGGGTTCACTAGCATGTTCAGTTTATTTCTGTTTTTGGGAGCTATATTGTAAATGCCATAGTCTTTTCGGGATAAATTGGTGGTTTATTGCCCCCCCAAAAAACAAAACTACCATTTGAGCCCTTGAATTATTAGTTAGCTAGCAAAATAGTCCTCATTATGGGTGGAAAAGTCAAGCAGAACGAATCCTTTGGAGACTACAGAATTCTCAATAGTTGGAGGATCATTATTGTCAACAAACTAATCTTTTAAGAGTCAAAATACTGGTTTACTCATTTGATGTGTGCATTGTAACTTGTGCAATAGAAAAGCTTATTTTAAGGTAACCAATCTTTTAATTTATTTTTTATAATAAGGCATGCAAGTTAATTATCCATATAATGAGGTTATTAATGGTTCTATCATAAATGGTTAACAGTAAACCGTATCAGGATTATAAACCTAAAAAATATATTATTGCTTATACAATGAGTATGATTATGAGAAAGTAATATATTAGGTATTTTGACTATTAGCTAATGGTTAAAATGGATGTGAACTAGTTGTGATGGTTAACAGTAATTCGGAATAAAATTAATAATGGTTAATAATTCATATAATACTTATTATAAAGATTAATATGATTATGTCCCATACTCGATATTTTTCAGTCATATAATGCCGTTATTACCCTTTTATGCATTATGTAATAATGAATAGGATTAACAATAGTGTGCAATAAAAATAGTCATATAATGCTGGTTACTACGGTATTTAACCGGTTGGGTGACTAGTATTAGCATTAAAATATAAATGCTGTGGGATTTATGCTATAAACATCATGCAAACCATCTACGTATCTGCACCTTTACGTAAAATTATATGTTATAATCTGATATTATTTACATGTTATATGCTACGTAAGTTTCTGCGTAAATATAACAAAATAGAAATTCTGGTTATTATTAGCTATGTCAAATACTACTAATAATAACCGTTCATATAAGAATTTTTTCTGGTAAAGGCTAGTGCAGACCACCTTTCTAGGCTCGAAAATGATACACCTTCAGCCCTTGCTTTACCAATCAAAGAAGAGTTCCCGGATGAACAATTGTTTCAAGTGCAACTACTGCCATGGTTCGCAGACATTGCTAACTTCAAAGCAATGAGAGTGATTCCCAATGACTTCAACAAACATCAAAGAAGAATGATAATTGAGCTTGTTCTTATTCAGAGCAATGCTAATGCAATCGCTGATGCCTTGGCTAAGCATGTAGTGAGTACCAATTTGCAGCAGGTGGAGTGGCTAACTCCAACTGATACTTTTAGACTGCTCATCCAGAATGATAATATCTCGAGCCTTGCTTGCCAGTTGCCAAATATAGTTAGACAAAAGGTACCTACATAATAACCATTTTATAAATCTCATTATATTACCTACATAAACAATTCCCATTACCATTAACCTCATTTTCCAAAATCTCACCTTTCAAAACCTCAACAATGCAAGGTTCTGAAATTCGAATTGGTCAACAAACATCTTGAGCTACCATTTCACGGGTTTACATGTTTAATCGATTCAATTGAAGGTTCAACCAGAGTAACCGTTTTATAATAGAATAATCTCACAAAAATAGAAGTATATTCTAATATGGATTTAAACTCTCATCTAAATCAACCAGTGTTATAATTTTACCCATGTACAACACATAAGTCAAATTAAAAAAAAAAAGTCTACAATTAGCGAAAGCCTACAATCATGTATTATAATGGATTATGCTGATGATAAATAGACACAAAGGAGTTGAGCTAATAAATCGACAATGAGAATGTTTGAAACCCTAGTTCAAACTCAAGCACCTCTCAATTGTGCATAACTACTCTTAAAACTAAATTATCTCTTAGAGTGTAAGGTTGTTAGCACTAGAGAAGCAAATTTGGATACAATTCTCAAGAAAACCATCTTTATTCTCGAGAAAATTTGTAATTACATGAGAATCACTAACTACAGTAAGGTCTTTTGATGGGAAAAATAAGCTAATACAATTACAGATTATACTATCATCGTTCAATAACACTATAAAGTAGCAAATAGCAATAGATACAGCAAAAGATAAATATATATTGATTATTTACATAGCATGTAGCTTCGTCAGTACGAAAATTAGGTTTAACACCAGTTTAACAGCAGCAGCCTCCCGAATCATTTAGCAACAAAAATAACCAGAGGGAAAAAAAATCATGCTCAAATCTCAACACATTAAGGAAGAAATAATTAAACTAAATCAATCTCAACAACACGTTAAAATAATAAATAAATAAACAAGAACAAAATTACCTTTGGAGAGGCTTGAACGAGCAGAGAGAGAGAGAGAGAGAGAGAGGGAGTAAGACCGCCGGAGAGAACCAGACGACCGATGACAGACGGCAACGAGTAGGCAGTAATGGAAGCTGGTTCGATGCGACGCGAAGCTGTCGGCTTGAGTAGAGGCGTTAGAGGTCGACGCCGGTGGGACGGCGGTGAGAAGTGCTGACGGTGTGACGATGGCAGTGAGTGAGATCTACGGGTTTTGAAATTTTTTAGAGAAGGGAGTGAGAGGAAGAGATCGATGTTGCTTCAGACTTCAATTTCTTTTTCTTTTTTTTTCAAATTTAGACGTGAACGACGCCGTATCCCCTATGACCTTTCCAAATAAAAACTGGTTGGGTCCGGTTTGATCCGACGGACGAGTTCAACAATTTTCTAGCAGTTTTGAAAATGGTGGTTTCCGTTGGTAAAATAAACTTTTCTTTTGGTACAAAGATTTGACCGGTCTAATCGGCCAGTCCAGTCCAAATCCAAAACCCAATTCACTACAGAGAGATTATTTGGATAGAATAAGAAAAGAAGATATAAGACAGAAAATTAAAGTAGCATATATTATTGAAAATATGGTAGAATTGCGCCTAAGATGGTTTGGATATGTAGGAAGAAGATCGACAGATCACCCAATTAGGAGGGTGGATGAGATGGAAGGTGGATAAGGGATAAAAGAGAGAGGAAGATATAAGAAGACCATCCATGAGGTAGTCAAACAAGATCTACATATAAACGGTCTCTCTAAAAACATGATACATGATAAAGCTCAATGACGTCGTTTGATCTATGTAGCTGACCTTACCTAGTGGGACAATGCTTTGTTCTTGTTGTCGTTGTGTATAAATATAAAGATTACTGTTATGTAGGTATCTTTTGTCTAGCTATTTGGAAATATAAGCACCGGTTAATATTAAATATACATTTGCGTTTATTTTTAATTACTCACTATCAAAAAATATAAACAGTCATATATTTGGTACTTGTAATAACCACTATTATGTACCTACAACCATCAATATATATACAATAATATCAGCATTAATTTGATGGTTAATTAACCATCAAATTAATGCTGATATTATAGTATATCTGGAAGTTAAAATTAAAGGGGTATTAATTATTGTCTATTTTTTCGAGTAAATGGATATCAAATCCCTATTTACATGGTATTAATAAAACATAAATGTCTATTACCTTTTGTCTATTTTAAAGTGTTTCTATTGACTAACCGTCCTAGATTGATTGATTTTCACTTGATATTAAGTAATGTCTATTTTCCCAAGGCTATACATTTGTATAGCCTTCACCATAAAATTACAGTTTAGACATTGTTCATATCCTTTTTGATAACGTATTATTGAACAAGTTTATTTTCCTAATTGAAAGGAATATACATCAAGGTTATTATCACTCCTAGTAATGTGTGGGTTATTATCTTGTTGCGGTTGATCCGGTTGATCAAGAGAAGACAGCATTTACATGTCCATTTGGTGTTTTTGCTTATTGTAGGATGCCTTTTGGTTTATGTAATGCACCTGCTACTTTCCAACGATGCATGCTCTCTATTTTCTCTGATATGGTTGAAAAATTCATTGAGATTTTCATGGATGATTTTTCTGTTTTTGGGGATTCATTTGATTCATGTTTGCATCATTTAGCCTTAGTCTAAAAAGGACACTTAGAACAAATAAACCACAACATCATTGTAAGACAAATAAAGCATTTTCACTTGAGGACTTCACGATGTATAAATTAATATGTCTAATCATTGGCTTCTTGATCTATTAGCATTTCAGAGAGGGGAAATATATAGTTAAAAATAGGCAAATAGTGATTACTATCCCCGTATATGGTTCTCCCCTTTTAATACAAAGATAATTTCAAAGAGTAATATACAATGATTAAAAGGGGATATGAGTAATATACATATCCTCAAACAGAAAAGAAATTGCACTGCAAGGGGATTTAATCAATATAAGCATTGCAAATGAAATACCTAAAAAGGAGGATGTCTTCCCATGTATCCTGATGTATTCCCATCCCATGTAGATAAATAGGAAGATAACTAGGTTAAATCCATATTAAATGACTAAATGGATAAATTCCAAATGATAAATTCATTTTTATTCCTAATTAAACTTATGGGCTACTACTTACTTGTTTGTTGTTGTTGAGGTGTGAACATTACTTATATCATTGTTGCATGCAGATTATTGCATTAAGTGCTTCAGCAAATAAGTTGTTAAAAATACAAGATAGTGCTGAGGAATACGCTGCCCTTATAATGGAGGAGTTGGATCCAAATAACTTTGGATACATTGAGGTTTGTATTCTCTATTTCCAAATAAATTCAAAATAGTTGCAATAAAAGATAATCAGACGAAACGCTTTAGTTAATATCATAACACGTAATAATTGAGTAAATTTTTATACTAAGAAAAATTATTATGGAATGATGGGTGTCCATCACATAATTTTAGATCAAACATTTTGATGACAAAAAATTTTTTGATTCTTCAAATTAGAAATTATTTTTGGTTTCTCATTCACTTCAAAGAGGACTAATAATATTTTTTATAGTGATTTTTTTAAGATCTCATGATAAAATTTGGTGAATTCTAACAAAGCCTCTCTAGATGAGAGGGTAAATTACCCCCTCTTACTTGATTTCTCTTCCTCTTTGTCAAAACCCTATGAAAGACCATTGCTCCGTCTCTCTAATCACCACAACGACTCCGTTATTTATCTCAATCAATCATATATTGATTATTATAAATTGATTTTTGTATAATTCTTAAAAATGTACTCTTTGAAGCACTGCCATATTCACAAGTACCAAAGCGTGTTTTTATACCTGTTAACTTCCAGATAAAAATTTAATTAAACAAATAGGTATAATAAACATTTGCATATATGACTATTAATTACTCACAGGATAATAATTTCAGTATTATACATTTGCTTTTATTTTTAATTACTCACTATCAAAAAATACTTATTACCTTTTGTCTAGCTATTTGGAAATATAAGCACCGCTATTTGATGGTTGAGCCATATCTGGTATTGATTGGAAACTAAGTAGTTTAACCAATATAGTAATTATTGGTAACCCAAAATCTATGTAGACCATTAATAATATACCAATTGAAAGTATAATAACTATATTTGGAAATAATCAAAGTTATTGTCTGTCAAAGACTATCAAAAAATGTGAGGTACAACTCGGCAAATGTGATTTTGGAACATTTTAATGGCGGGGTGTATATAAAAGAAAATATAGAGGAGTGTCTAATGGTAGGATATAATACAAGTTAATGTCTACTTATTATTGGTGTCTTCATTATATAATGGGGTATTATACTACATTGCTATTAATGTCATGGTTATACTCTTAATAGTTAATTATTAGTACATGTGAGTATTATTAGTTAACCATAATGGGACATATACTCAATGGATATAGTGCAAGGTGTTTAATGTCATTGTTTAATAATACATGATAAACTAAAAGTAACTATTAATGTTTTGGTTATAATAGTGACTGATTTAATAATACATTTAGCATAATGTCTACTTATTATTTGTAAATATATTAAGTATTATATCATACCCAAAATAGTTAATTTCTACTTATTAAGAATTGCGCGATATTTATCTAATTAATATACACCTATTATATACCAATATAATATCTTTTGAAAATAGATTGAACTCACCGGTTATAACTGCTACTTTAGAAAAGCATATCTTTATAAAATTTTCCATCACCGCTATAGTGGTACCTATCCATTACTTAGTTTTTGTCTCTCCTATTACTGGTTATTTTTAAATTCTAATAGTGGTAAACTATATCTGTTTATATTTCTGGTTATACCTTAATGTTGAGCTATTAATTTATATTAATTTAATATAAATCAAAGAGCATATTAAATTAACTCCAAATAGCGGTTAATTACTCACGGGATAATTAATTATGTCCACACCTCAACCCATCAAAAAATACATTTGCGTTTATTTTTATTTACTCATTATAAAAAAATATCCATTTACTCGAGCGTGATCAATTATTAGAAATGTTAATATCAGCATTAATTTGAATCAGTCATCACCTTTGAAATGATTTTAGAGCATACAATATTACTTCCTACATAAGAAACCTCCAAGAAATTGAGCTGATGGTGAAAACAAAAGTATTAATTTCACAATATAACTATACAACTATTAAATATATAACGAATCGCATTTTCTTTTGATATTCTATCAATATTTTCTACATATTGAAGAATGAGTTGACCATACCAGAATTCATCACTTTTCACTGAAACGACACATATAGATGAGCTCAAACTTTATAACTCCTTTTATATAATTTTTTTTTACCTGTAGCAGAATATCCATAAAAGAACTAACCATCAGAATAACAATCAAATCAATCATTTCGAAACCAAGGAAGTTTCGGTCCTACAATCCTACATATCAGAACATCAGACTACAAACACAGGACCCTATCCTTAGCAACTGTGTTTGTTTACAACACACATTTCTAGATAAAACTAAAACGTTGACTACAAATATGAACACATTATCACCAACACACTACTGGTTCCATCAAATCAACAACCAGAAAATCAACTTCTGCAACTACATATCTTCAAAAGTCTGGATAGGTATCTCAATGTTGCCAATTGATATGGAATCATTATCAAAGTGTATTAATTTGTTAGTGATGGTTATCATTTTATGCTTACCCATGGAATATTATTAGCATCATAAATTATTAAAATATGATAAAAGCATATCTTTGATTAACAGTTCTCTCACAATCTAAAACTTATCCATTTAGTTCTTATTAACCCTGGTAAAAACTTCACATAAAACAGAATTATTATAAATGGTTTATATCTCATATTCGAACCTCCTTATTTGACAATCATTATCACTTACATAAACATTATCCAGTTATTAACAAATGGTTTTTATTTCCATTAAAACCAGGGACCATAAAATGGATGTTATTATATATATAATTTGTGACGAAAGGGGTTACTTTTTAGAAATTATAGATATTATATGTATTAAATTATGGATGTTATATATATGAAATTATAAACTTTATATGTATAAGAGTGTTATAAATATTAATATATTTTGGTGACAAAAGAGAAAGAAAGAAAAAACACGCAGAGAAGCTGCAGAACTAACGAGTGCTCATATCATTCTGGATGAGCAGTTTAAAAGTATTAGTTGGAGTTAGCCACTCCACCTACTGCAAATTGGTACTCACTGCATGCTTAGCCAAGGCATCAGCGAGTGCATTAGCATTGCGCTGAATAAGAACAAGCTCAATTTTCCAAGGACGTGTAACACCCCGGAATAACGTCAACTTATCTTAAGTCTAAGTCAGCGTTACTACAGGTTGTTAGGTGCCAAAGATGATAGTAGTGAGTAATAATTGAAAGGAATATATATTAACTAGGAGCCACAAGAATCATTTCGAGCGAAATAAGCGTTGAATAGGAAGAACTCGAGTATAATTAGCTAATGTCTGACACTTTTATGGGCACTCGTTAGTTTTGCTGACACGGAAAATTTTTGATAACAAGGTTATAAAGATTATAAATGTTGTAAAATTATTAGTAGATTACTATCAAAATACATCTTTTATTTGTGGGGCTAGTTATTACGATTTAAAAAATAGACATTTGTATGTTTCTATTGAATGATATCAAAACACGGGCTCTTAGTTTTATGTGGTATAATCATCAAAAGGTATTACCTCATGAGCCATAAATTATACGTTTCTATTCCTCAGCACTCATCTTTATATGTATGGCGCCTTGGACAAATAGACATTTGTATAGCCAGCATTTACCACTAATTATACCCGTAAATCATACTGTTTCACAATTCTTACTCAGTAATATCAGCTCAATTAATTGTATGAAGGCTATGATGTAAAATTATTTTAAAAATTTTTCTGATTTGATAGCTCTAGCATTTAATGCAAACCAGACTTAGTTTTTTTTCAAAAATTAATTTTTTTACAAAAATTCGATTTTTTTTTATTTTTTTAAAATAATTCATGATATTTTTAGTTATTTTAAAAAAATTAAATTTTATTTATTTTTAAAATTTTTCCGATTTGATAGCTTTAGCATTTAATGCAAACCAGATTTAGTTTTTTTTTCAAAGATAATTCATTTTTTTTTACAAAAATTCGATTTTTTTTATTTTTTTAAAATAATTCATGATATTTTTAGTTATTTTAGAAAAATCAAATTTTATTTATTTTTAAAATTTATCCGATTTGATAGCTCTAGCATTTAATGCAAACCAGACCTAGTTTTTTTTCAAAAAAAATAATTTTTTTACAAAAATTTCATTTTTTTATTTTTTAAAAAATAATTCATGATATTTTTAGTTATTTTAAAAAAATTAAATTTTATTTATTTTTAAAATTTTCCGATTTGATAGCTCTAGCATTTAATGCAAACCAGACTTAGTCTTTTTAAAAAAAAATTAATTTTTTACAAAAATTCAAATTTTTTTATTTTTTAAAAATAATTCATGATGTGATATCTCGTATTTAAAACGGAAAGTAATTATAATTTGGATGGTAAATTGGAGTAAAAATCCGTACACCTAACGTTAAAGTTGACCCGGTTTGGGCCAACTTGAGTGCATGAGCACTCATACATGACACACACTCCCTTATACACCAACAGCACAACACCTTGTCCCTCCCTTGTGCACTACATGTTCCATGCTCACACACACACACCTTCATTCACTCTCATCAAACTACACCAACACTCCATCTTCAATTCATCACTATTTCCACGCCGGAGCTCCGATTGCCGTTCCGTCGACGGCTACGCGAAGCTCTCTCCGTTGTCTTCGAGTACATACCACTTGTGAAGGTAAGAGCTTAGGTTTTATTGGCTCAAATTCTCTTCTACTCACTCTAGCTCCATAGTTCAAAGTTGTGATGAATTTCTGAAATTTGGGTTGATGTAGAGGATAGTAGATACCGTTTGAAGCCGGGGTATCGTGACTAAACCAGTGGTTGAGCTTGTTCCAAGAGAATCAAGTTGAATTTTGAGTAGGTGTAGCTAATTCCGGTGTTCTACGGTAGTTTAACGTGTAAATTTGCATGAAAACGTAGTTGTGATGCTTGTTTGCTCTGATTTTGTGACATGCATGTTTGTTTGTGGATTGTATGTTGTTTTTGTGATGTAATTATGATATGATGTGGTCTAGGAAGTGGAAGCCTATGATATGAAATGATTTGAGGTGAAAAGCATGTGATATGCTGCTGAGAATGATGATTTAAAATGGTATGATTTCGTTGAGAATGTGTTGGAAAGGTATGGTTTGGTTTGGTTTGGAAGAACTTGGCTTTTGAAAATTGTTTTCTGCAGAATTTACTGCGTTAGAATCGATTCTCCTTACCTGCGAGTGATGCGTATGCATCTAGGGTTGTTTTTAGTCTCAATTTCTCTCGATTATCATGATATTCTTTATGGATTATTGTTATTAATTGATCAAATCAAACAAACTTGATGTTCCTTGAGTTGTGTTTGTGTTTTTAGATGATTCACTAAGAGTTTTAGGTGATTGAAGAGCATTTTGAGAGAGATTGAAGAAAGGAGAATGAAAAGAAGCAAAATACACTCCAGTAGTCACCACGTTGTGCGCCAATTCTCACGTCATACGTGAGCAACAAAACAGAAATGGAGCAAATTGGACAGAACCCACACGTAATACGTGGGGAACTCACGTCATACGTGAGTAATTCAGCAATTGACACAACTTGGACAGAGAGCCCACGTTATACGTGAGCTCTCCCACGTTGTACGTGAGCCATGAGCGTCCAAGGAGCAATTTGAGGCAGTGGCCACACGTTGTACGTGGAAGGGTGGCGTCGTGCGTGAGCCTTTGCGTGGAGAGGCAAGACTGAGGCAGTAACCCCACGTTATACGTGGGAGTTACACGCCATACGTGGGAAGCAAGGATGCAACGGCTAGTTTTGAATCAAAGGCCAATCCAATTCAAGTTGTTAGATCTCAATTCCATCCATTAATCAAGGGCTTAAATTGGAAGATTAAAGATAAGATTGATTGAAGACTCAAAGAGAAGAAGATAAAGTTTTGTAAAGATAGAAGATAAGATTATGATTAGAATAAGATAAGATTAGGATTAGATTAGGATATGATTAGATTTTAATTTGAATTTTAGTTAGTTAGAAGGATATAAAAAGAGAGATTCCTCTCAGCATAGAAGAATCGAATTCTCTCTACACGTTACTTTTATAATTCTTAGGTTTTAGTTTTTATTATGAGTTGCTAAACTACTCCATTGTTAAGGGTGAGGAGCTCTGTTCACCCATCATGTCGTAGTCTTTTGTACATTCAATTATCAATTCAATGAGGTATTTTCAGTTATCTTCTATGCATGATTTAATTTTCTGTTCTTCATCCCAATAGTTTAGAATCACTGAGAGGTGTTCTATACTTGTCTAGGGCTAAGTTAATTAGATTGAGAGATCTATTGATTTATGCTAGCTGGAAATTAGATCACATAATGATTAGGTCTAACTAGAGATAGTCAAGCTAATTGTTATGCAACTAAAATTATGTGGGTTAAAATTGGATTAGAACTAGTTTTGATAGAGTGACATTTAATCTAATCTAGGATCACTTTTGAGACTCATAAGAATTAGAATCTGATTTAGGGTTTCATCTAATTATTTGATTGATTGACTAAGAGATTAGCTTTTGATTAAGTAATTAGAAACTAAATTGCTAAGTGATTAGGATTTAGTTACTCTAGATTCGTTGTGTTTGATTTCTGAAAACCTTAGAATTATGATTGAATGTATACATTGGCCCTCAAGGGAAAAACATCTCCGAAACTCTTAACATCTCATTCCATTGATTAATTCTCAAGTAATTCTCTGCCCCCTTTTTCTCATTAATTTCGTGTTCTATACATCATCATTCTCTCAAGTTTTGCTTTTGAATCTGATTAGAATAATCAAGAGATAGTATTGTTTAGTCATTTATTCCTCGTGGGAACGATACCCACTTCACCATGGTATTACTTGTACGATTCGGCGCACTTGCCGAGATTGGAGCGTATCAAGTTTTTGGCGCCGTTGCCGGGGAATAACTGAGATTAACAATACACAATCTTTTAATTATCTAAGACAGATTTCTTTCCTTTTAACCCCTGGAATTTCCTTTCACTTTGACGTTAGGAGATTCCAACCTTTTCTCTAGTGTTTTGTTGATTGTTTATGCAGTGGAATCAAGACGATCTAGACTACGATTCTGAACCCGAAAGAACACTCTTAAGGAGAAGAAGAGAAGCTAGAAGGCGTGCAAGACAAGCTGCACTTGAGCAACAACTAAACATGGTAGCCAAACACAATGATGATAATTTCAACCATGCAGAAAACCAGAACCGTGTTACTCTTGGGCAGTACATAAATCCAACTGCCAATAGCTGTGGCAGCACCATCCGAAGGCCAGCAATTCAAGCCAACAATTTCGAAATCAAGCCTTTCTTAATTCAGTTGGTTCAACAAGATCAATTCAGTGGGAACTACAATGATGATCCTAACCTTCACATAGCTAATTTTCTGCAGCTGTGTGATACTCTCAAGATAAATGGAGTATCCTCTAAAGCAATCAGACTGACACTCTTTCCATTCTCATTAAGAGACCGAGCTAAATAATGGTTTCAAGTTCAACCTCAAGAGAGCATTACAACATGGGCAGATTTGGTGGCCAAGTTCTTGACTAAATTCTTTCCACCACAAAAGCTAGCTAAATTGAGACATGATATACAATCGTTTGCTCAGAAAGATGGCGAATCTCTTTATGAAGCTTGGGAGAGGTACAAGGAGATGAAAAGGCTGCCCAACAATATCTTCTCTGAATGTTTACAAATCCAAATGTTCTATGATGGATTAACACTACAGTCAAGAACTCAAATCGATTCCTCAGCTGGAGGATCACTTCACACTAAGACTGTAGAGGAGGCACAAGATCTTATTGAGTTGGTTGCCAATAACCAATATCTATACTCTACTCCTTCAGAGAGAGGCGTGGTAAAGAAAGGAGCCATGGAGGCCGAAGCCATTGATACTCTTTTGGCTCAAAACAAGGCTCTAGCACAGCAAATTAACTTGATTAATAGCAAGTTAGGAACCATGCAACTTGTAGCTGCTAATACACAAATTAGACCCTGTGATTTGTGTGGAATTCAAGGCCATTCTAGTGAAGCATGTGCAGCAATTCTGGAACTACAATCATCTGAACAAGTTAATTATATGGGCAATGCTCCAAGACAGCCCAACTTTGATCCCCATTCGAAAACATACAATCCTGGTTGGAGGCATCATCCAAATTTTGGATGGGGAGGACAAGGAAATCAATTCCAGCAAGGGAATCAATTTAATCAAGGCCAAAGGCAGTTCA
>JASCZI010271905.1:5093-42030 GCA_036250425.1 Stylosanthes scabra
GCAGCAACAACAACAAGAAGCTAAGTCTATTTTCCACTGAGATCCCCTGTTCAGATTTTATGGGTTGAGTTTGCAATTTGGACATTTTTTCTTTTTCTTTTTGTTTTTTAACTATCTCAACCACTAGGGATGGATCTCACTTTTATGATTTTGACTATTTTGTAACTTCAAAAATTTGATACATTCAGACACCATGTATTCTGAATGTACCAAATTTTTTAGGTAACAGATATCATCATGTAACCAGAAAATATTACACATTTGTTTATAATTTAGTTTAGAAATTATATAATTAAGGTGAGTTATATATATAAGATTTGCACATTATTGATGAAAATGTATATATAGATATATATATGTCAACTACATTACCTAGTCTTACACTAGTTTGTTTGAGAATCTTATTATGCTATTCTCTTTTATGGTTCTGGTTGTTGTAGATCCTCATGTGGCTTTCATGTGCTAAATCCGGTTACATATGAGTGATGAGTCTGCTTCTTCTGTCATATTCATATCCACTACCTTTTGCTTAGTGTGCTACTTTTTTTTTTCTCGGTTAGAAGGAAAGATTTTACTTTTTGGTAGATCATATTCAGAGGATACTATTATAATAATAGTATTTGGATCTGCATTGAAAATGTAAGCCACATTCTTTCTTCGTTTTTCCCATAAAATATACAACTAGAGACTCTTGTTTTTTGGTCTAAATGTTGCAATTCAACAAATGACACATCCGAAATGAAGAAAATTTACTAACCTTTTTGGAATTAGACAGATGCCGAGGAGCAAGGTGCCCCATGAAAAGTAGGAATCTTTTTCTTGAAAGTTTTTTTTTTAAATTTTTTTTTTATATACATACTTCATTTTCTTTTTTTTTTTTTTTTATCCCACACTTAGTACTGAGTATTTGAACCGTTAATCAGGCTTTGGATTGCAAGATTAATCCAGCAATATGTTTAAGGAGAAATCAGCTAACAATAATCTAATGCATTTTATGTATTAGGTGGGTATATAATGTACATTATTTTAAGTTGGTGTGGGCTATTCCATGTCATAAATAGTAAAAAAATATCAAAACTACTCGTAAAAGATTCAAGCGCTCATAAAACTATTTATGTTAAAAAAAAGTTTTTTTTTGTCAGCGTCCAAATCTTTTATTGGTAGTTCCTAAATATTTAAAGGACTCTTATAAGGTAAAGAGGATTTTGTATTAAGAGAAAGATAATGAGAATGTGAATAAGAATAAGAGAGGTTCAGATTAGCTAACAAATAGATACAGATTTCTTTATCTCTGTATCATATGAATTTCTGTATCGAATAACTAGCCATATTTGAATTATTTATAGGAAAAACATAGGGAACTAATAATTTTCTAACCAACAAATTAGCTAAAGGAAAAATATAGGGAACTAATAATTTTCTAACCAACAAATCAGCTAATAAAAAATAGAACATTTGAAACCACTGTTTATAGAACATCCACAATGGAAGTCATAGAACATTCGAAACCTAAAGCAATCTCAGCCAACTTTATACTCTTTTAGAAACAGAACATCCAAAACCTAAAAAAATAAAACATTCAATTTAAATTGTTGGCTAATGTTTCCTGACATTTTAGTGGTTACCTTGCATGATCGTCATTTATATCTATATGTATATGTACGTATGTATGCAAAAGTATAAGTAGCCATATTAACGGGGAACCATAATTAACAGGTTTTTGTATAACTACAAGTAGTTGAAATATTGAAATACAAAGCAAACACAACTAGTCTTTGTATATGAGTCAGAAATTTCTTTTTATTAATTTATACCTGGAAAGTCGTACGTATTTTGTGAAATATACATAAATGGAAGGAGACCATCATTTTTGTTTGTTAACATGAGACCAGTCAAGACTGAAGAAGCAGTGAAAATGAGATGAATAATGATGTGAGTGTCAACATCAACAGTGTGAGTGGTACCAATTAACCAACATACGCGTGCTTCATGTTGGTTGTATACATATATAGACACTAGCTAGCAGCAAGTAGCAAGACACACAGTACACTTCAAATTATACGGCACCCTCACAAAGACACATCTTATTCATTTAATTTCAAACCTAAGGTAACTTTTTTCCCCCTCTTAATTCAGATACATTTATATAATCCAAAGTAAGCTGAACTATACTGGAGAGAAAAATGATGATTAGGTTACTGTGTTGAAAGTGATGATTGATGAATGGTTGAAAGTTGAAAGAAGATGAGAGGGGTTGTGTAGAGGGGGGGTGTGTAGGGGTGAGAGACAATAGGGCCAGCACTTACCAAAGAGGATGGAGATTTCTTTAAGGGCCCATACAGGGTGGCCCTTCCACTCTGCTCAGGCTCAACTTGTACACATAACTCACCGCCCCCACTCTGTTATGTATCATGGCCCATCAAACCAACCACTCCTCATTTGCCTTACTCCATACCTCTTTCCTCATCACTATAACCGCTTTTTCTAACCAAAAGTTTAGGTTTGCCTACCAAAATAGTTACTAGTCTATTTTTTTTTTACCAAAGAAAAATAACCCAAAAGAGAAGAAACAAAACTAAGCTAATTCAGCACAAAGAATGTGAGACAAAGATCTTCCAGGCTCTAGCCATTCCGTGTAGTTAGGCGAATTACGAGTTTCTTATGCCAATCCCTAACCCTATTCCCTTCTTGATGAACATGCTCAAACTGAACCACCCAATTTCTCAGAATTATCTCAGCAAATCAGCAATTTTGATCACCAGGTCACTATCACCACACTGAGTTTTATTGTTTTGCAACAAAAGAAAAAAATACTTCTAAACAATCAGCTTTACAAATGATTTCCTCCCGTCGGCACTCTCAAGCCAAAATAAAATTGGCTAATTTGTTTATTACCACTATTTAGAAATTATTTTTCAAAACGCTACTATTTTCAAACTATTTATACAATTGTCATTCTTTTGCCACGGTGGTAATCGATTTTCCATATCAACTAAACTATTTTTTAAAATTTTTTAAAATGGCATTCTTTTCAAACTATATACACAAAAGGAAGAGAGATAAAACAAAAAAGAATCGAACTTTTTTTCCATGTCTTCTGATCTTTTATTTCGTATTCCTTCAAGTGATATATGTTGGAGAATAATCACATTTTATTCAAAGAATATTATTACACTGAATTGATATGGTTTTACATAATTCTGTTTACTCCGAAGAAACTGTAACTACTGAAATCTCCGGCCTAAAACGATTTGTCTTAAAAGTAAATTGGATGATGTGAAGTTGAAGGACAATGCAAGGAACACAAGGCCATAATTCACTACAAGAACCATGATTATGAATGCAATAATTTGGAGGGCAGTTCCACCAGAGGGAGATATCTGCAGCAAGGAATAGAAATAGCTTACAACAAACAGAACAATTGGAGGGCACAGCAACACAGCCACCCTCCCAGCTGGTACCAGAAACAGAAACATCTGAGCTGTGAGCAAAATAGCCGCCGCATTAACCTGCGAGAGAGTAAGGAAAGCATGCCCTGACAAGATTGATTTGCCTCCATTATCATCATTATTGAGAGTATTGTCGTTGTTTTCATTACTGTCTGCAGCTTGATAGAGTCCACCAGGGGACTCAGCGCGGTTTGAAAGATTGCTGCTACAATTAGAGCTGCAACTACCAAATAGGCGTCGCGCTGTTTATCTGATATGCTTCTTCTAAGGGGTCTCACCGTTGTTTTCAGTTGTTCTGAACCTTTGATCTTTCATCTTACTTGTTCTGCAAGACTCCCATCATCTTTAACTCTAGACCCATGTTTTGCTCCAGCTATTAGTAATTTTCTCTCAATCTCTCTACTACCAGCTTTGTCCAATGCTGTTAAGCCCTCCGAGTTCTTGGCATTTAAATTCACCATTTCAGTTTTTGCTAATAAATCAAGAGCCTGTCCATCCACAAATCAACTAATAATATTATTAGCATTTCATAAGACTATAAGGAAATAATGCACATGCCAAAATGCCCGAAGACAAAGAACCGTAACATATGCATCTTGTTAAACATACATAGCTGGCTCCAATCTATATTATATACGAGAAATGATAAGTGTCAACACTTTTAATAATAAAAATGTTTTAGCTACTTAGAATTTCTCAGAGTTTATGCATTATTTCCAATATATATAATTATATATAGAACAACTCTTAAACATGTTATTTGAATTCTAATATAGATAGAAGCATATACCTGGATGTCATTACTGTGAGCTGAAAGGTGTAATATGGTGTTGCCTTCCTCGTCCTTCCAGTTTAAGATGGAGCGTTGCAAAGTCCAAGCATCCATTCTAACATGTCTTATGAGCCATCCAATCAGAACCTGTAAAGCGTCTATCTGCTTGCATTTTACAGCAATATGAAGTGCGGTCTCTCCTTTTATGGTAGTAGCTTCAACGGAATCTGGACATGCCGATAGAAAGTAGGCCAACAGCTCAGAATCTCCGGTTTGACTTACAAAATGCAGAGGGGTAATCCCTTCCCTCCCTCTCACTCGGGCTAGATCTTTGTTGATGTCTACAAAGTGACACACCATGTTTGTATGGCCGTTTTGTAGAGCTAAGTGGATGGGACTGAATCCTTGCTGATTTAGCTTGAGAGCTAATGAAGGCTTCAATCTCATGATCTCGGTAACAAAATGGAGATATTTAAAGTGTAGATGGGGATGATTCTTGAGGTTCAAGGAAGATGTGGCGATGTGCAAAGGAGTGTCAACAAATGGTATGGAATCAACATGCTCCAAAATGTATGGATCCATCTGAGTTGCTGCGTAGAGAGTATCAATATCTCCAGATACAGCAGCTTCCTCCAGCGACCTAAAATCTGCCATGCTTACTTGCTAATACTATATATGTATGTTGTAAGCTTCTGACTAGCTACTATATGTATCACACTTTCATTATTTGACTTGAAAAATACAGTAATAAACAAGTTAGCAGATCTTGACTTTAAACAATTAGTGTTTTAAATGCATCATTATTTAATTTTAGTTTATAAGTTCGATACATTTAATCTATTCTCTCCGTAAATGATATCAGCAATGATACTAGTCAAATAGTACGATGATCGGGTGACTTAAGAGAAAACAGACAAGCCAACTAACACTTTACAGCAGAAGTGCTAGGGACAGAGGATAACAAGGTATGCATATCATTCAAATAGTACGATGATGAATATGTAAAAAGTATATAATACAAATAGAATAATGCTTAAAATTTTAAAATTATTCTCGCATATATCAAATCATACTAGCTAAAGTATAAAGACGAGAAAATAATAAAAATCAGTTAATAGTTAACTAATTTTGATTCTTGAGTTTTTGGATGTTGAGGTTTTTTGCAAACGAATATCAAATTTAATTAAGTTTGACAGTTCCTTTTAATGATCTGATACATATTTCTCTTCCCTTTAAACCGCATATCTCTGTTTTAATTCCTGACTACAGGCATCCACTTGTTGCATATGGTATGTTGAACTCTTTCATAGCAATTTGCTTGTCTTCTCTTTATTGGAATTCATAAGCACCCAGCTCTTTAAGCAATTGATGAGCTAAGGAATGATAAGGGAAAGAAATGACAGTCTGACAAGAGAGATTGATTTCTCTGCTTGAGCAGTAGTCTTAGTAGATTGTGTTTAGACACAGAGCAGCAATCGCTAACTAAGCGTCCTAGTATTTTTATCTGATCTTAGCTCTTGTGCCATTCAGTAGTTTCTTCTCCATGCCTTTACTAATAACTTTGTCCAGTAGTGCCATCAACTTGTCCAAATTCTCGTTGTTTAGTGTTTTCTTCCCAATTTTAATTTTAATAAGAAATGTATTAGCAGGGGAATACCATTGGTTAAATTGGAGATAATTCAGAGACCAAAGAAGTGTGGTGGACTGGGCATTGAAGATATTGTTATCAGAAATGCGTCACTGCTTTTTAAATGGTGGTGGAGGTTTGATAAGGAAGATTGTTCATTGTGGAAGAAGTTTGTCTGCGCGTGTAATAACGTGTATGCTACCGAAACTATACAAAACCAGATGCATAAGGGGAATGGAGGTGTATGGTCCGACATCTTGACAATAGGGGAGAGAAATAAGGAGCTCTTGAATGTATTCATGATAGGGAAGAAGATTACTGTTGGAGATGAAAAAAAAAACTAAATTTTGGATGCATCGATGGCTCAAAGAAGGCACAGTAAATGATTTATTTCCTAGGCTGTTCATGATTGCAGCTGACAAAAATTTTTGATTAGTGATTGTGGTTTTTGGGATGGAACAAACTGGATCTGGTGTTTGAATTGGAGAAAAGCACTAAGAGATTGGGAACATGACAGCTACAAAGAATTATATGAACTAATCAAGAGAGAGGGACTAAAAGAAGGTCTGATGGATGATGTAATCTGGACTCATCAAAGTTCCGGGGTTTTCTCGACTTGCTCTCTTTTGCAGTTATACAACAAGACCATGAATAAGGATTTGACAGGGATAGAGGCGGTGACAGCACGGAACATTTGGTGTGTGCTAGTTCCTCCGCGGGTGGAGCTTTTCTTGTGGTTTGTAATAAAGGAAAGGCTTAACACAAGAGCCAAGTTGTTCATGTGTGGTATTGTGCCTGAAACAATGAAACTATGCCCAATGTGCTGTAATTTTGATGAAACTGTTTACCATCTTCTCTTTGGTTGTGAAATGGCTGCTGAAATTTGGTGTTGCTGGTTGAGGAGTTTGGGTGTGGTATGGACTTGGCCTGGGACAACGTCAGGATGCTTAAATTCTTGGTTAGAGGCGCCAATGGGAAGAGGGAATAAGAAGGAACTGTTGCACCTTTTCGTTGCTACATGCTGGTGCATTTGGATAGCGAGGAATGGAGCTATTTTCAGTAATGAGAAGGTGAAGATTGAACTGATACATGCAGAAATTGAAGGTTGTTTGGTGTCTTGGGGGATTGATCATCGGCTGAGAGGGGAAGCAAATAGTTTGCAGGAATGATGGAGACTAGTACATGAGGATGCCTTTGTTTTGTTTGTTGTTTTTTGGTGTATTTTTTAACTATGCTCTTTTAGCCTTGGTTTTCTTTGTTAGATCCAACTACACCTGCCACTTTGGCCCTTGGTGTTGGTTGAATATCGAAAAAATAAGAAATGTATTATTTGACAGTGATAATATAAGAACATATATATCTGACTTGCTATTTCATGATCATGATAAAATTGCCTTTATTCATAACATGAAAAACCGAGTACAATGAACTGGCAGTGTAACTTAGATGCACGCTAGGCGTATACAATCTTAACCTATAGAGGAGTTGTTGAATTGAAAACAACCAACATAACCAACTTTGAACTGAGGCAGTTGCCTACTTAAAACTCAAATATTAAATAGACTCGTTCAATGCATTCCACATATATTACTATATGTTACTTGCATTATTGTTACTGCTGCGCCTGCGCTCCCTGCTAAACAACATTTTATGCCGCCAGATGAATATATCTACGTTTTCTGGAGATATAAAGAAAGATAACTGGTATGAACATGAGAAAGACAACCACGGAAAAGATAAACCCAACTGGACCAGGACTCGAGTGGGTTGTTTCACGTTCTGGGGGTCTTAGAAGTGACACAGAATAGACATAGCTGGCGACAAAGTACCAAGTTGGAATGATCAGCAAATCGCGGATATCGCCCGGTGGTATCAAAAAAATAAATGTCATAGTTGTGAATGCAAGGGAAGTGGTGTTAATGATTAAAAGGAAAATGAAGTTATTGTCTGACAAGACTGATTTGCCAGCAGCGGAATTGATTGATGAAGTAGCGTTCAGATTACTGGCGTCAGCCTGATAAAGTCCACCAGGGGGGCTCAGGGCCGATTGATAGATTACGGTTAGAATAAGAGCAGTCGCTACCAAATAAGCATCGTGTTGGCTGTCTGACATATTCCCCCGTAAACGCCCTGCCCTGATTTTCATCTCTTCAGACTCGGATATAGGACGTCTGAACTTCATGTTCGGAGGATTATCTCCAACTGATGAGCCAGGTCTTGCTCCAGCCCTTGATAATTTGCTCTTTATATCTTCCCTGCCACCGGCTAAGTCTAGTGCTGTCTTTTTCTCCGAATTCTTTGCATCTAAATAGAGTCCACGATGTTTTATCAGAAAATCAAGAGCCTGCATGCATTTGTGTGTAGCCAACATAATCATTATATGTATATGGCACCTATGTATATAGTATATATATACATATATTGAAGAGATAGACATGGACATGAGCGACCCAGCGTACCTCTATGTCTTGATTCATAACTGAAAGGTGCAAAATGGTGTTGTTTGCCACATCTCTCCCATTCAAGATGGAGCTTTCTAGGAATCGAGCATCCATACTGGTATTCCGCCTGAGCCAGCCAACCAGCACTACAAGAGCGTCAAACTGTCCACATCTCACCGCAACATGAAGCGCAGTTTCATTTCTTGAGTTCAAATACTGAATGGAATCTGGACAAGCTAACAGAAAGCGAACTATGAGGTCACACTCTCCTATTTGGCTTACAAGATGAAGAGGAGTAGTGCCTTCTCTTCCTTTCACCCTCACAAGATCCTTGTTCATGTCTACGAAGTAACCAGCGAGGCTTCTATGCCCGTGTTGTATAGCAAGGTGGAGGGGGCTGAGCCCTTGCGGGCTCAGCTTCAAAGCAAATGAAGGCTTCAAGGCCATAATCTCAGCAGCAAAGCAGAAATACTTGATCTCCAGACTTGGATTCGTCCAGATATCCACAGATGCAGCAATATGCAAAGGTGTGTCAACAAAATCTTTCGTGTCCACATCTCTCAAAATATTTGGATTCTCCTGAATCAGAGCATAGAGACGGTCCACATCTCCCGATAGAGCAGCTTCCTCCAACGGGCTAACATTATTTGCCGTGCTTTCTCTACGGTCTACATCTCCCGATACAGCAGCTTCCACCAACGGGCTAACATTACTTGCCATGCTTTCTCTATGTTAATAAGCTTCTTTGTTAGTAATCAACTTTGAAAAGGTGATGTGTGTGGTACCAAATGATCTTGGTCGCTACTACTATATACGCAAGTTTAAACATTTAATATACACCGGATCCGACAAGGAAAACTATTGTCATGTATTAAAATTTAAAAACAATTAGAGCTATAGACTATAAGTCAACAAAGCATATTGCCATATAGTAACAAAGGGACCCATGCATAAAGACAGACGCGTATAAACATTGACTCATGATATCTGGGTCACAAAAAGATAATAAAAATACATCAGGAAATTAAAGGTAATAAAGCACTCAAATTACGATTGTTCACATGTAAGTTCTATCTTTAGTGGAAATTACTGAGAATGTAAGTATATCAGAGGGTTTGATCTGGTAGCTACAATGATACGGCCTATGCATATTTTATTATACTAAAGTGTTCTGCCTAGGCACGCGGTAGAAGAAAGTTAATTAGTCAATAGGGTACGTCAATCCTATTTTTTTTATTGATTATTAAACCAACGTTGATACCCAAAAGAAAGGAGGTGTATGCGTGTTTGGTAATGTTTATTCCTGATTAATTAGGGTAATAAGGAATTACCCTAATTAACAATGCCTAATTAAAGATCGAGACGGAGAATTGGTATATATGATATGTCAGTTATTATTGCATTATATAAACATTTACATTACATCATTAAAAGAACAGTAGGAAAATAAAAGTTATATATGATATTTGAACTATTGTATGGTAGTCTAAAATTTCGATTAAACATTATAATTTTTAATGAGTTAATTGATTTTATAAATTTATACTAAATTAAATAATTTTATAATTTAAATCGTACTATAATTTTATGTTTTTTTAATTTTTAATTTATTTTTCAATTTCACGTAAAAAATATTTCTATATCTTGATTGTAGTCATAAATACTGATGAAGCATAAATCTGAGAAAACACAATAAAACCAAGTCAATAATCAATTAATATTGACTTTATGTTTTAGACGTACACCACATTTTTAATTGAAGAATTATTGTTGGTTGATTTTGATTGTCTTCTAACAAAATAGTCAAAACCCTAGTGAATAACAAATCTGAGTGAGCTTGACAATTATGTTAATGATGTTGTTCTAAACTACCACTAAAATTGATGATATGATACATTTTTCTTAATTGAAAGTTGAAAGAAGATGAGAGGGGTTGTGTAGAGGAGGGCGTGGTAGCTAGGCATGAGAGACAATATGGCCAGCACGTACCCAAGAGGATGGAGATTTCTTTAAGGGCCCATACAGGGTGGCCCTCCCACTCTGCTCAGGCTCAACTTGTACACATAACTCCCCGCCCCCACTATGTTATGTATCATATGGCCCATCAAACCAACCACTCCTCATTTGCCTTACTCCATACCTCTTTCCTCATCACTATAACCGCTTTTTCTATCTAAAAATTTACATTTGTGATTTGCTTACCAAAATAGTTACTAGTGTATTAATTTTTTTACCAAAGAAAAATAACCCAAAAAGAGAAGAAACAAAACTAAGCTAAATTAGCATAAAGAATGTGAGACAAAGATGAAAGATCTACCAGGCTCTAACCATTCTAGTTAGGCGAATTACGAGTTTCCTATGCCAATCCGTAACCCTAATTCCCTTCTCGATCAACATGCTCAAAATGGATCACCCAATTTCTCTGAAGCATCTCAGCAATTTTGATCAACAGGTCACTATCACCACAATGAGTTTTCTCTGCATTGTTTTGCAAACAAATAAAAAAAAAAACTTTTAAACAATCAGTTTCATAAATGATTTTCTCCTATTCACACTCTATTGTAAACAATTCACACCGAAATCTAAACAAAAATTTTATGGGAATAAAAATTAATATAAGAATCCTCGAAATTCTTTCAAACACAATTAAAATATAAAATACATACTAAAAAATATTAAAATATACATATATTTTAATATGTATTATACATTTATAATTGATTTTGATATGCACCTAGTATAGTTTTCAATTTATACATATGTCTTAATTTGTACTACTAATTTGAAAATTTTATTATCAAAATCCTTTATTCTCTGTGTTCATATTGTTGATGATGGAGTGGGCGGAAACGGAGCATGCCTGTGGATGGTGACAAATGAAAAACTCTCATCATCGCCTCTTACGGTAACATGCATCTTCAATGGAATCTGGACAAAAGGAAGAGAGATAAAATAAAAAGGAATCGAATCTTTTTCCATGTCTTCTGATCCTTTATTTCGTATTCCTTCAAGTGATATATGTTGGAGAATAATCACATTTCATTCAAAGAATATTACACTGAATTGATATGGTTTTACATAATTTTGTTTGCTCCGAAGAAACTGTAACTACTGAAATCTCCGGCCTAAAACGATTTGTCTTAAAAATAAACTGGAAGATCTGAAGTTGAAGGACAACGCAAGGAACACAAGGCCATAATTCACTACAAGAACCATGATTACGAATGCAATAATTTGAAGTGTAGTTCCACCAGAGGGAGATATCTGCAGCAAAGAATAGAAATAGCTTACAACAAAGAGAACAATTGGAGGGCACAGCAACACAGCCACCCTCCCAGCTGGTACCAGATGTCTGCAGCTTGATAGAGTCCACCACGGGGACTCAGCGCGGTTTGAAAGATTGCTGCTACAATTAGAGCTGCAACTACCAAATAATTAGTGTGATTGAATTTCTATTTTAGTAATAAACAAGTTAGCATATCTTGACTTTCTATTGTGATTGACTCTAATAAATGTGAGTTCTCCCCTTTGTTTAAATAATTAGTGTTTTAAATGTACCATTATCTAATTTTAGTTTATAAGTTCGATAAATTTACTATTCTCTCCGTAAATGATACCAGTCATTTCCAACAATACTAGTCAAATAGTACGATCATGAATATGTAAAAGTATATAATACAAATAGAATAATGCTTAATTTTTTTTTTTTAAATTTATCCTCGCATATATCAAATCATCCTAGCTAAAGTAAAGATGAGAAAATAATAAAAGTCAGTTAATAATGAACTAATTTTGATTTTTGAGTTTTTGGATGTAGAGATTTTTGCTAACGAATAACATATTAAATTAAGTTTGACAGTTCCTTTTTTTTTTTTTTTTTCGATCATTGGTTTACAACTCGACAAAAGGAGTTTAGTCTGTGTGTTGGCATTCGAAGCAAACTCCCCTTCGGCAATGCCATCAGTCTGTGTGTTTGACAGTTCCTTTTAATGATCTGATACATATTTCTCCTCTTGATCAACAATCAACATGAAGCATTCAAGTTTTGATTAGCTAGAAATTAAACCGCATATCTCTGTTTTTCATTCCTGACCTTGTAGTACAGGCATCCACTTGTTGCACCAGATATGGCATGTTGAATTCTTCATAGCAGCTTGCTGGTCTTCTCTTTATTGGAATTCTTAAGCACCCTCTTTAAGCAATTGATGAGTTAAGGAATGATAAGGCAAAGAAATGACAGCCTGACAAGGGAAACTGGTTTCCCTGCTTGAGCAGTAATCTTAGATTGCGTTTAGAAACATAGCTGCAACTGCTAAATAAGCGTCCTAGTATTTTTATCTGATCTTAGCTCTTCTGCCATTCAGTAGTTTCTTTATTCATAACATGAAACACTGAGTACAATGAACTGGCAGTGTAACTTAGATGCAAAGGTATGTTAACAAAAGGTTTCTCGTCCATATCTCTCAAAATATTTGGATTCTCCTGAATTAGAGCGTAGAGACGGTCTATATCTCCCGATAGAGCAGCTTCCTCCAACGGGCTAACATTGTTTGCCATGCTTTATTTCTCTATGTTAATAAGCTTCTTTGCTAGTAATCAACACTAAAAATAGGTAATGTGGCACCAAATGATGATCTTGGGTGCTACTATATACGCAAGTTTAAACAAAGACTCATTTATTACAATTTAAGAATAGCTAGATTAAGACCCGCATCGCGCGGAAAAATATTTTAATTTGTTGTGATATATATAATAAAATTTATAAACGTACTTGTATAAATCATAATCATATAATGAAACTTTTATAAATTATTTTAATGTTATAATTTCTAATAATTATGTAATATATGGAAGATGAATATTATTTTAAAATAAATTATAATATAAGTAAATATAATATATCAACAATAAATAAAGAATTATATATTTATTGAAATAATAAAATAAAATTTAATTTTTCATTAAATATGTTATGCTAACATCTTTCTTTGTTGTTAGGTATTTATATTCATTTGATTGGAAAAAAAATTATGTGACATGGATAAAAATTATCTCTATTAATTATTGAGTGTATGTTCAAAATAAATGATAATTCAAATTTTTTACATACCAAAAAAATTAATGTAACATATATATGCTATAAATATCACAATTTTATGCCAATAAAACATTCACTCTTTTTTCGTTGAAAATATTGGTACATATATGCAAAATATTTTTGGTACCTGAGGTAAGTTGACGCATTTGAAGTCCGTTGATTCATCTCAAGGATAATCACAATCACGGTTACGGCTTTCTCCTCCTCCTTGTCAAAATATTAATCTGCAGAACAAACATAAATATATTAAAACGAAGATAGTAAAACAATTCTTAAGTAGAGAATTGATATTATAGCATGTGACAATTATGAAAATAATTTTTAAAAAAAATTAAATCAAATTAATAAAATATCTATGTATATATCATTATTGAGAGAGATGGAGGAAGGAGGGAGAAATGATCGAAGAAGAAGAATGAGTCAACAATAATTGAGAGTAAAGTGGGATATTTGGAGTTGGATATGTTTAGGATTTTTAGTCTTATAATAAGAGTGATATTTTGATTCGTAATGAATATTAAAGAGCGGTTATATTTTTTAATAATGATTTTTAAAACGACATTAAAATTTTATAAAATGACATTATTAAATTTATTGACATAATATTCTAATAGAGATTTGAAATATCAAAGTTGAATAAATAGATCTCTCCTTTTATATATTATAAATAGATATTAGAGCCATAGACCCTATATGAAGTCAAGAAAGCATATAGTAAAAAAGGGACAATAACCCATGCACAAAGAAACACTGATGGGGTCAATGGACTTAAAGTCTCATATAAATATTGACTTATGATATATGGGTCCCAAAAAGAGAATAAAGATACATGACGAAATTAAAGGTAAAGCACTCAAATTACAATCGTTCACATATAAAAAAGTTCTTTGATGTCACCAAAAAAAAAAAAGTTCTTTGATGGAAATTACTGAGAAAATGTAAGTATACGGCTAAACGTGTTTGGTTTGGAAAAATGTTTATCTATTGTTTATATAATATAAGTTATTGTTGCATTACAAACATTTACATTACAACATTAAGGTTGTGATTGTTTTCAGAGAGAGAATACTGAGACATGAATATCATGATACAAAATTATGTTTGACGTATGAGACATGAACAGAGATACTGTATCTTGAAAGATTGAATCAGTGAATTGTGTCCATTGGGAATTACATGTACACATTTTTAATTGAAGAATTATTGTTGGTTGATTTTGATTGTCTTCTAACAAAACATTGTCATTGGATAATAGATTGAGTTTGTAGAGGAATGCAGAAGAAGTTAAATAAAATCCTAGTGAATAACAAATCTGAGTGAGTTTGACAATTATTTTAATGATGTTTTTCTAAACTACCACAAATTGATCTGATACATTTTTAAAAAAATTAACATGGAGCATTCAAATGTTGAGTAGCTAGAAACTAAACCAAAACCATGTATCTCTGTTTTCATTATTCTTGTTGCATTAGCTCTGTTATTTTTAATTATTTTATATGGACTTTCTTGTCTTCCTCTTCATCTGAATTCATAAGCATGTCCTCTTTAATTTAGACCTTTTCCTGGACATAAGAAATTTATTGTTCTTAATTTAGACCTCTTCATCTGACCATTGTTCTTAATTCTGGGGGACTTTGATAAGAAATTTATTCTTGGAGAGTGATAACAATATAATATAAGAACATTTATCTGACTTGCTATTTCATGATCATGATAAAATTGTCTTTATTCGTAACATGGAAAACCGAGTACAATGAACTGGTAATGTAACTTGGATGCAGACTAGGCGAGAAAAACCTTAATAACTGATAGAGGAGCTGTTGATTGTAAACAACAACCAGAACCAACTCCGAACTGAAGTAGTTGGCAGCTCAAAACTAAAATATTAAATAGGCATGCACGTTCGTAATGTATTCGACATAACTATATGTTACTTGCATTGTTACTCCTCCGTCCCCTCGTACACATTTTAAGAAGTGACATGAGAATTCCAGAGTAGATGATGACATATAGCATCGTCAATTTACCAGTATGCCGGTGCTGTGTCGTTTCATGTGGTGGCGCTATAAGTTCCACAGAGTAGAAATAGCTGACGCCAAAGTAAAAAGTTGGAGCTATCAGCATGGCGCCGATCCAGCCCGCTGGTATTATAATAACAAATGATATAATTGCGAATAGAAGGGAAAACGAGTTAACAACTGAAAGGAAAGCGAAGTTTTGGGTTGACAAGACGGATTTGCCAGCAGCGGAATTGAGTGATGAAGTTGCGTTGTGTTTACTGGCGTCGGCCTGATAAAGTCCACCAGGTGGACTCAACGCCGATTGATAGATAGTGGTTAGAATCAGAGTAGCCGCTACCAAATAAGCATCGCGTTGGTTGTCTGATATGTTCCCTCTCACTCTCTTTATTTCGGTTAGTATTCGATACCAAATATTAGGTCTGCTCCTGGATATTAGTCGATATACAGGTGTCTCAGTGGGATCATCTTGAAGCGATGAGCCAGGTCTTGCTCCAGCCTTGTATAATATGCTCTTCATATCTTCACTACTACCTGCTTCGTCTAGTGCTGTATTATTCTCCGAATTCTTCACGTTTAAATCTATATAGTCCCGATTTCTTATCAGAAAATTAAGAGTCTGCATGCATGTGTGTAGCCAAAATAATCAATATTTATATATTCAAGAGGTAGTCATGCATGGACATATATATGATACATGAGAGAGCCAGCGTACCTGTATGTCTTGATTGATGACTGAAACTTGCAAAATGGTGTTGCCTGCCACATCTCTCCAGTTCAAGATGGACCATTCTAGGCCTGCACCATAGTTGCGGGTATTCCCCTTGAGCCAGCCAACCAAGACCCTCAAAGCGTCAAACTGTTGATACCTCACAGCAAGGTGAAGCGCAGTCTCATCTCTTGTGTTGACATCTTTAATGGAATCAGGACAAGCTGACAGAAAGTAAGCTAAGAGATCACAGTCTCCTATTTGGCTTACAAGATGAAGAGGAGTAGTGCCTTCTCTTCCATTCACCCTCACAAGATCCTTGTTCATGTCTACAAAGCGACGAGCCAGTTTGCTATGCCCGTTTTGTATAGCAAGGTGGAGGGGGCTGAGCCCTTGCGGGTTCAGCTTCAAAGCAAATGAAGGCTTCAACACCATTATCTCAGTAGCAAAATAGAGATACGTGAGCTCCTGCCCAGGAATAGGATTCGTCTTGAGATCTACAGATGTAGCAATATGCAAAGGTGTCTTAACAATTGACAATCGTTCCTCATCCAGATCATTCAAGATATCTGGATTCGCCTCAATTAGAGCGTAGAGACGATCTATATCTCCCGATAGAGCAGCTTCATCCAACGGGCTAACATTGTTTGCCATGCTTTATTTCTCTATGTTAATAAGCTTCTTTGCTAGTAATCAACTCTAAGAATGGGTGATGTGGCACCAAATGATGATCTTGGGTGCTACTATATACGCAAGTTTAAACATTTAATTTGAAGCTTAAAATTTAAAAACAATATTAGAGCCATAGAGACTATATGAAGTCAACAAAGCATAGATTTAAAAAAAATATATATATATATATTAGGTAACCAATAAAAATTTATCAATAATTTAAATTAAATATTTTATTTTTTAATTTATCTTGAATGTTCTATAAACAAAACAATAAATATGAATGCTCTATTTTTATTGACTAATTTATTAGTTAAAAAGATATTAATTACCTATATTTTTTCAATAAAAACAATAACCCATGCATAAGAAAACACGGACTTAAAGTCGCATATAAATATTGACTTATGATACCTGCGTCCCAAAAGGAGAATGCAAATACATCACAAAATTGAAGGTGAAGCCCTCAAATTAAGATTGTTCACATATGTTCTTCAATGGAAATTACTGAGAATGTAAGTATATGACAAGGGTCGTATCAGAGGGCTTGATCTGGTAGCTACCATGAATTTGGCCTATGCATATTTCATTATACTAAAGTTTTCTGCCATCCAGTGGGAAATGCACTTATGAAAAGGCACGCGGCAGAAGAAAATTAATTAGTCAATAGGGTATGTTAAACTTAAAACCCACGTTGATACCGCTGAAGAAAGGGGATGTATGCGTGTTAGATGTGTGCTAGATCAAAAATAAATATTTGCGTAAGTGTTGGTTTGGAAATTGTTTTCGACTATACAGAGCGTCTCTTGAAATGATGTTCGACGAAACAGAAGTGGCTCCCAAAGAGATTTGTCCAAATATATAAGAAAATGATACGGAACCAGGGAATTAATGGGGAGCCAATAAATGTAATTAGGGAAATAATAAGTGATAAAAGGAAAAAGAAAAAAAAAATAATATTGACCTTCTATTGTCTCGCTAATATTAACTACCAAGACTTTTTTATATTTTTATAAAATATAATAATTATAAAATTTAAAAATATACATTATTTAAATATCTAAAATTATAAAAATATTAACTTAAAATTATTTCTTGTAACATTATATAATATTTTTATTTTTGTTTTTTTAAACATTCACTTTTGTTTAATTTTCTTAGATTATTTTTAAATAAAGATAATGAAAGTATTATATAAATTGTAAGTATAATTATAATATTTCAATAATTGAAACTAATATTTAATTTGATAATTTAATTTTTAATGAATTATGATACATACAATGTATTTTTAAAAATATTATTACAATTAAATGATATTAACAAATATGTAATTTTTGAAAAAGAAAAGAAGCACAATAAGTAACGAATAAATACAATTAGACCAAAAATGATAAACTAAATTAAAAAATAAAATTATAAATTACATCATAAATTTTAGTATTTTATGAAATTTATTATCTAATACATATAAATTTAGTTGACCGAAAAGAAAAAAAAACTTTAGTCATTAGTCATATCTTGCAAATACTTGTGGAAACTTTAATAAGAATGGAGGATGTGTATAAGTGCCTGACTTGATTATTATTTTTATAAATTATAACAATATGAATTAATATTATTATAACTAAACAGTATCTAAAAAAATGTAAACTGTTGAAAAAAAAAAGAAATAGTAATATATATGCGAAAAACACTATATAACTAATGATGAATACATACAATGACATAAAAAAATTAAGAAAAAGCTAAAGAATGAAATTACAAAATCATTTAGTACATGTTATTTAACAAACTTAAAACATAAAAATAAAAATTATGATGATTAACCTAATTCTTCAAATAGTTGTGCAAGAAATTAATAAAAGTGGAGGGTAAGAAAGAAGAAGTATAAGAATATAGGATTATGTGATTAGATGAGATAAAAAGAATGTGTGAAGGGAATGTCGATTTATATAGCAAATATAAGAAATGAGTATTGATGCCTAAAATTTTTGCGGAGTTTTGAAGCAAACTGACAAGTGCACCGAATCTCAAGTAATACCACGGTAAATGGATATTATTCCACGGGATTAATGCACTAAATAATGTTGATCAATTAAATTTTTAATTAGACAAATCATTAATCAAGAGTAGGTGAATAATTGCAGATAATAGAAAAAACCAAAGAACAATGATAATCAATGATCACGTGTGACAATCAACAGAGTATAAAAATAAGATTTATGAGAAATAATGGCAAGAAACAAGTCAAGGAATCAAAAATGTTATCCCTCGGATATTAATCTTATATTTGCTTTCTTGTTATGCAAGCTAAGGATCAATTCACAACAAATCTTAATTAACTAAACACTAATCTCTTAGTAATTTAGTTTCTTCTAACCTAATTAACTATCAATTTCTTAATTAATTAATTAAGATAAAGGATGATGCATAAATATGATTCAAGTTAGTTCTTATAATATCAAAAGTGGTTTTAGATTAAATTATATATCACTTATTCGACCTAACTCTAATCCAATTGATGATTATTAGAACAGAGGTGTTGCACATTCTATCATTCACTATCTCTAGTCAAATTACAAAATCATCAGAAAAGGGTTTTCAAGCTAATTCAATTGTTGAATTTCTCAATGCAATAACAGAATCCAAAATAAATTTAGAGTATACCTCTCAGAACTTCTAATTCTTTAGGAGTGAAGAACGAAAACCAATTCTTGAATCTTGATCAAAGTAACAACATCAATAAAAAAGATAAACTTGAATTAATAATCCTTGTCGGGACGAACATAGCTCCTCATCATCAACTTTAAGAGTTAGTTGCACATAATGCAGAGAAAATAGAAAAATCCTAGTTACGATGAAATTGAAATTGGCCAAGTGAAAAGTGACTAACCCTAGTGATTAAGTCTCTATTTATATCCTTAACCAAACCTAATTCTAATGAAATATAAATGCAAATTACTAATTCTAGTGAATTACATTTTACTGACAGTAACAATTACATAACTCTGCAAACTTGATCTTGGGCTTGGGTCAGAAAACAAGGCCGCGTTTGGGGCTGCCATAGGATACCATGTTTGGGCCACGCCTTGTTGAGTCCACGTTTTGAGCTTGGGCTTTGAGTGGGTACCACTTTTTGGTCACACCTAGGCGTGGTCCAAATGTGATGTGCTTGGTGATGCTTGGTTGCTTGCTTGGGCTTGGTGTGTGTCACGCCTAGGCCACGTTTGGAGGTGGCTTGGACGTGACATGCTTGAGACGCTTGATGAGCTTGAACTTGGTGAGCTTGCTTGATGTGCACCACGTTTGGTGCTTCCTCCTTCAAACATGGCTTGGTGTGCTTTAATTTGGTGTTGTGTTCCTTGCTTCCCTCAATCACGTTTGGGTTCAGACTTGGTTACACTTGCCACGTGTGGACATGACCTCCTCTTGACCATGGCCATGTCTAGATGTGGTTTTGTGTTCTAGGGTGCTTTGTTGCTTGATACTTGGCTCATGTCACTTGTTTCTTTATCAAATCTTCTTTTTATTAACTCACAAACTTGCATACTTGATCTCTGATGATTACCGATGAGTTTTGGGCTTCAAAACCATGAAATTGGCCAAGAAAAACATCACTACACTCAACTCATACATAGCCCACGTTTAGGTCATGCTTAAACCACACCTAGGCATGAAATTGGGCGTTTTTGGGGCTATTGTCACGTCCACGCCACGTTTGGGCGTGGTACACCCGCGCAGTTTTTCAGCGTCACTTTTTCAGGGTGCTTTCGGGGTTTAAACCAATTGTCAACTATAGACTATTATATACTAAATTGAAGTCATGGATGTTAGCTTTCAAACGAGACTAGAACTACATCGTTTGAAGCTCCGTAGTTCGAGTTATCCCCATTTTAGTGCAAAGAGATCAAGTTGACAGCATACTTAAAAGTGCATTACGCCTAGGTGTGGCTTGCCTTGAGTTTTTTCCATGCCTAGATGTCGTCTTTTGGCACTCCATGGTGTTCTTTTCATCCTTAGGCTTGGTGCTTCATGCTCCAATGATGAGGTTGTTGTAATTTCAAGCTTCCTCCTTTTCTTGCTTTCTTCTTCTTCAAACTTTTTCAATTTCTCTTGCTTTTATTCTTCAATTTCCTGCAAACAATTAGCAAAACACTCAAGGTATGCTTGATCACGACATTAACTAATTAACTTGAGTATTAGGCTAATTATTTACTAAATTACGCAAGAAAATAGTAAGGAAAACCGTGAATGATGCTCATGCATCAAGTATAACTTTATAAGAGGAGAGAAAAAAATAAGTTTTAACTCAATTTATACATATTAAAAAGTAACCATATTAAAATCCGTGCGATGTGCGAAAAAATATCTAAATTCATTGTGATATATAATAAAATTATAAAATATTTGAATAACTATATATAACATATCATTAGTGAGAAAGAAATAATATATCTATTAAATTAACAATATAGAAATTAATTTTATGCAAAATATATTATTGTAATATCTTTTTTATTGTTAGGTGTTTATATTCATTTAATTATTCTATTGGAATCATGTATAACAATTATTGAGTGTTCAAACAAAATAATAGTTTATCTTATGTTAAATTTGTTGGATATCCAAAAAAAAAAAATTATGTAATATATATACACTATGAAAATATTATAAGAAATTCAAGTGTTAAATTTTTTTGTGACTATTCAAGTAATAAGTGATACTATAACATGTAACAATTATGAAGAATTGAACATAACCTTTAAAAAAAAAATTAAATGAAATTGATGAAACATCTATGTATATATTACTATTAAGAGAGGGAAAGAGAGAAGAAAAAGAAGAAGAATGAGTCAACAATCAAATCAAATAGGGTGAAAATTGAGATGTTTGGAGTTTGATAAGTATATGACTTTTAGTTTTAGAATAAGAATGATTTATGATTTGTAATGAATATTAAATGAGTAGTTATATTTTTTAATTAATTATTATTTTAAAAAAATGATAATTGTATTTAAAAAGACATTAAAATTTCATAAAATAAAAATGAAGTGAAAAAGTTGAGGGTAATTATGAGAGTTATGTATAGTGAAGGAGAAAGCTAAGCTACCTTATCTCTCAATTTATTCAATTTATTTATACCTATTAAAAAAACATCATAAGTATATAGTAACCAAAGAAATATAAATAACTTAATAATGAAAAATGTAAAATAAGAAGAATCAAAAGTTATAATACAAAATAAGAAGTTAAACTATCACACATAATGACAGTAACATGTATTGAAATGATATAATAACCTAAAAAGAAATATGTCATAAGAATGGAAATATAAAATGAAAAGAATGAATAAGAATTCTAAAAGAAGTTAAGTTGTACCAAGTTGAATAAAAGTAAGACGTCACAAAGTGAGATAAAATGAAATGTATGAGGATGAATGTAGAACTATTTGATAAATATTAGAAAATATTAAATATTTTTATTTTTTCAATGTTATTGTATTTAGTATATTTAAATAATTATGTTTTTCATTCCAAGTTGAATATTATATTTATAATAATATGATTAAGTAGGTATTCAATATAAATTTATGTATTACCAGTATTTAAAATAACTATCTATCCACACAAAAAATAATATGTATTATTTACTTTCTAATTCTTTTATATCTTGGAGATATATATTTACATGACCATAGACAAACACTATAAAAGATAACAACTAATTATTTATTATGGTTAAATTATGATTGATCTATTAACAAAAATATGAAATGAATTTCAATACTAAAAAAAATGAAAATTGAAAATTCTTTAGTTGAAAAAGTATTCTAATTTTTTAAAGATACATTGCTTAAAATCTAATGGATAATGATGAGTTTTCTATGATATTTAAAATAGACATAAGCGAGGAGAGGAACATGACAAATTTACAAAACTCTAAATAAAAAATATGATAACTTTTGAAACAACTTTGTATTTTGATTTTTCAAATTTTGAATATAGAAGACCACAACCGACAAAGAATTTGATATTGCTGGAGAAGCGGACCAAGCAGGTGGTGACATAAGAGGAAGGAAGATGAAGGAATATATGTTGTGATGGTAGTGATAAGAAGGTAAATGCTATAGAAATTTTTATAGTGCTTAAAAGAGTCATTATATTGGATACAATTTTTAGTCTCCTAATACTCTTTTTATAACTTAAACAGTAGAAGCATCTATATCATAAAAGCATAACTTTTGATCTCCTATTATTCTTTTTGTAACTTAAATGATATTCAAGATGAAGAATAAAAAATCTTTTTGTATCTTAAATGATAAAAGCATCCAAAGTGAAGAATGAAGGCTTTGTAATATAAATGCTAAAGGTATCCAAAGTGTAACATAAGAAGGAGTATGAGTTTATTAGATAGAAAATCAAAGAGAAGCTTCTAGCTTGCCAACTCTTTAAAATTGATGATGTGGTAAAATAATAGAAGATTCATATTATAAGATTGAATTGAATGAGGAGGTACTTTGGTTTCTCCTTTTATATATTATAAATAGATAAATAGATTAACATGACATTGAAAATGTACATAGAGTAACTTTCATAAAAATAAAGAGTAAGAGAATATAAAAACTAAGTTTAAAGACTAATAAACAAATTTTATAACACAATTATAGCTATAAGAAAAAAAAATATTGTAAAAGAATTCTAAGATTATGAGAAGATGAAATACAATATATAAGAATCATCCTATGATATAATACAAAGATAGAATGATATATTCAGGGGCGGCGCGTAATACTAGCTTAGGGCGACAATGACCCCCCAAATTAATAAATTTCTATATAAATTATTCACTTTTTATACTTTAGCCCCCCTAAATTTCATATTTTCTCTCCTTACTTATGTATATTTTCATCTTGGCCCCTCCCTAAAAAGACTTCTAGCTCCGCCCCTGGCTATATTCGACCTAAATAAACATTTAATGGGACAAAATATATATAGTGAAATCAAGTGTTTAAAGATGATTTTGGAACTATATACCTTACTTTCTAAATTAATAAATTATAAATAGATAAATACATGCTTTCATACATAAATATTATGTTATTGTATATTTTTTCATGGCCAGTGTGTGAGCAAACTGCTAGTTGAGTTTATCATGTGACTTTTGAGTGAAAAAATGATAGTTTTAAGTAATAATTAAATAAAAATTGAAGACAAAAGTGATTAAAAGTGTCATAAACACAAAAGTGGGAAGGTAAAATAAAAAGAATCTACGCAAGAAAAAAGTAAAAGAAAATAAATAAATATATCTCAATTATAAAAATAATTTAATATGAATAAATTAAATTTATATAATACAATAACTTTATTATGCTGTTAAAATTTAACACAAATAATACTTCTTCAAGTATGGGGACATGCTATAATTTAAGAGGAGGTATTATATGTATTGCATATATACTTGTAGTTTCTTTCCCAAAATTTAATGGGGCAATTGCCCCCACACATACATACATAAATCCGTCCCTAGCGATGTGCGACTTGTAATAAAGGTCATAGTTGGTAATTTTTTTGAAAAGCACAAATAAATCAAGAGTCGAGCCTCATGATTTGAGCTTCTCCGTAGCAACTGTTACACAAAGTGGGTAATTTTTTTCGACCTCAAGAAGTTGCCCTGAGTGTATGCTCAACTGTACATAACATTTTGCCTATCCTCTTTCTCTCTTTATAAAAGGAGAGCAGTGATAGTTCATTGTTTGACAAGTGTCTAGCATAAATGCTTGACAAGTGTCAAACAATAAAAGCAAGAGAAACTAAAAATTTTAAAATTTGAATTTAAAATGTTGGAGGGAATCTAAACAATGAATAAATCAAAACAAACAAATAAAAATCTAACAATTGAAAGGAAAATAAAAATTTATGAGAGAATTTTATTATTAAAATTAAAAGAATAATAAAAATTGGAAGAAAATTTTGCTATTAATTAAAAAATGTTTGAATTTTTATTAACCCTAATAAGTGCACGACTAAGTTTTCTCTTATTAAAGTATATATTAATTAATTAACAAGTGTTTAATTTAGTGAGTTGATCTAAAAGCATTATGATTTAGTGATTGCCAAGTGAACAATATTTTTTTTTAATTTGTGTTTTGTACAAGATGTATGTAGAAAACAAGACGTGATAAATATATTATTAATATTAAGTATTTTAGTTATTAAGATAATATCATAAAAAAATTTGAAATAAATATGTATATCGATTCAACATTCCGCGCAATATGCGGGGAGTACTCTAGTAAATATAAATAGATGGAATCTATTCACTTGAAGGCATCACTTTCATATTTTTTTACGATCACAAAAACTCTGAAAATTTTCCAAGTCTCCTCATACATCAAGGAAGTAATGGAGTGCAAGTCCAGCGAATGAGTACTAGAAGTGTCACATTTGCCTTTCAGTTCTTTTAAATTCAATTCTTTCATTTTCTTTCAATTCATGCAATTTCAAGCTGATTTGCTTACTTAATTTCCTGTTCACGTTCATTTTCTTTCATCTATTATTTATGCTTCAGAAGTTATCCATTGGCATGTCAAGTTTTTTATTTTAATCACATTTCTTTTGTAACTATTCACTACTTCATGTTTTAGGTCATTCTGTATTTGTAAGCTTTACCATTCATTGTAATTCAGTTTATAGTTTGCAATCAACCCTCAATAAAATATTACATTGCAAGTTTCTCACAATACTTCTCTTGGCTTATATTGGAAAGTGTCGAGCCCATCTACTTAAAAGGAGTCGCATCCCGCTCCTCGGCATAAGATTGTGATACAAGCTCCTTCTTCGACTCTCGAAAAGTCGAGCGAAACAATGTGAATCATCGAGACTTACCCTAATCAATAACGGCTAATTAAAGAACCAAAAGCCACGGTTGAGATCGAGAAGGAGAACTGGTATATATGATATCTCAATAATTATTACAAAGAGTTACATTGCAAGAGATAAAATAACAGCATGGAATAAAATAAAGCTTATATACGAACTTTCTAGCTACGTAGGCACAGACAATGATCAAACTATAAACTTGTGTAGTATCTTTTCGCCTTTAAAATTAACGAAGATGATGAAGGTAAGTTCAACATCATTTCAATGGTTACCAAGCAATAAATAACGACATAAACAACCATAATAACCGTAGCTATATGTCAACTTCCACTTGTTGGCGATATCAGCCGCATGGAATAAAGATAGCTGAAGGCAAAGGAAAAAATTGGCCCAAGCAACAGAAATCCAACAGAACTGCTGAGTATTAGGCTAAGAATTGTAAGAGTTGTAACCAAAAGCACAAGTGTGTTAATGGCTAATAAGGCAACAAAACTACTGGGTGATAGGACCGATTTTCCGGCAGGGGGAGTAAGTACAGTTTGGTAGATTCCGGTTAGAAGAAGAGCTGCCACTACCAAATAAGATTCACGCTGTATATCTGAGATATTGCGTCTAATTCGTTTTACACGAATTATTTTTCTTCTGTGAAGTGTGATGTTTAGTTTGAGTTGAGTTGCAAGGGTGGGATCATCTTTAACCGATGAACCACGTTGTGCTCCAGCTTTCTGTAATTCTCTCCTCATCTCTGTGCTAGAAGCTCTGTCTAAAGCTGTTCTGTTCTCTGAGTTCTTGCTGTTTAAATCCATCCTTTTATACTTTATCAATAAGTTCATAGCTTATTCAACATAACAGGAGCTAAGAAATCAATTCACACCAAATTTATAATTCTATGAAGGATGTATTAGAATTGAGATTAGGTGGGTCTAAGTCAACCCCAAAAGCTAAATTGAGTTTGTAGAGGAATATAGACGAAGTTGAATTAAATCCTACTGAATAACAAATCTAAGTGAGTTTGACAATTACTTTTAAAGATGATGCTCTAAACTACCAAAAGCATGGAAACTACAACTAAAACTGATCTGATACATTTTTCTTAATTAACATGAAGCGTTCAACTCAAAGTTGAGTAGCTAGAAACTAATCCATGTATCTCTGTTTTCATTCCTGACATCAGTAGAGGGAACTAATTCTTGTTGCATCAGCTCTGTTAATTTTAATTATTTCGTAGACTTACTTGTCTTCCTCTTCATCTGAATTCATAAGCCTGCATGTCCTCTTTAATTTTGTCCTCTTCCTATCTTCCATTTTTCCTTATATATATAAATATAACTTTGAAAATTTGGTATGTGAATAAGCAATTGTTGAGTTAAGGAATGATAAGGCAAAGAAATGACAGCTTGATAAGAGAGACTGATTCCTCTGCTCGAGCAATAGTCATAGATTGCGGTTAGAAACAGATCTGATTCATATGATCGAATTCTTAGTTCTAGGGGGCTTTAATAAGAAGATTATTCTTTGAGAGTGATAATATAAGAAAATTTATCTGAACTTGGTTTCCATAAATTCTCTTTATTCATAATATTACAAGACAAATACAGCAAATGGACGACAGTTTGAAAAACTGAGTAGAATGAGCTGGTAGTGTAAATTAGATGCAAGCTAGGCTTAAACAAAACAACCTAAATAAGTAACAACTGTAGTAGTTAATGAAAAACAACCACCAGAACCAACTCTGAACTCTGAACTAAGTAGATAGTTGCCCGCTCAAAACTAAAATATTAAATAGAAACGTTCAATGTATTCGACATAACTATATGTTACTTGCATTTTTACTCCTCCTAAACATTTTAAGCAGCGGGCGCAAGATGTATTTTTTTATTGATGGGAATGGTGAAATGCCTGGTACATATGGAATGATAATTCCAGAGATGACAATGAACAATAGAAACGCCAATTGACCAGCATTCTTGAGCTTGAATCCTTCATCATGTGCACCCGGGGGCGATATAAGTGCCAAAGAATAGATATAGCTGAAGCCAAAGTAAAAAGTCGGAGCTATGAGCATGGCGTTCATCTTGCCCGCTGGTATTAACATAACAAATGAGATAGCCGCCCAGACAAGGGCTGCCATGTTAATGATTGAAAGGAAAGTGAAGTTATTGTTGGACAAGACCGATTTCCCAGCTGCGGAATTGAGTGATGAAGTGGAGTTCAGATTACTGCCGTCTGCCTGATAAAGTCCACCAGGTGGACTGAGTGCGGATTGATAGACTGCGGTTAGAATGAGAGCAGCTGCTACAAAATAACCATCTCGTTGGGTGTCTGATATGTCCCCTCTTATACGCCTTATGATGTTTAGTGCTGCATACAAATAGCCATGTCTGCTCTTGGATATTAGTCCATATGCAGGTCTCTCCGTGGGATCATCTTCAAGTGATGACCCAGGTCTTGCTCCAGCCTTTGATAATTTTCTCACCATATCTGCACTACCAGCAGCTTCGTCTAGTACTGTCTTTTTCTCTGAGTTCATCCAATTCAAACATATCATGTAGGGATTATTTATCAGCAAATCAAGAGACTTCATGTCGTGATTGATAACTGAAAGGTGCAAAATGGTGTTGCCTGCCATATCTCTCTTGTTCAAGATGGAGAACTCCAGTCTTCCAGCGCCCATACGGGTATTGGACTTGAGCCAGCCAACCAGCACCCTGAGAGAGTCAAACTGTTGATTTCTCACTGCAATGTGTAGCGCAGTCTCATTTCTTGAGTTCACATCTTCAATGGAACCTGGACAAACCCACAGAAAGTGCTCTAACAGGTCACAGTCTCCTATTTGACTTGCAAGATGAAGAGGAGTAGTGCCTTCCCTGCCTTTCACTCTCACAAGCTCTTTGTTCATGTCTACAAGGCAAAGAGCCAGTTTGCTATGACTGTTTTGTATAGCAAGGTGGAGGGGGCTGAACCCTTGCGGGTTGAGCTTCAAAGCAAATGAAGGCTTCAACAACATGATCTCATTAGCAAAGGAGAGATACCTGATGAGCTCTTGATTAGGATGCTCCTTGAGATCCACAAATGCAGCAATATGCAAAGGTGTGTTAGCAAATGGTTTGGCATCCACATCATTCAAGATATCTGGATCCTCCTGAATTAGAGCGTAGAGACGGTCTATATCTCCCGACACAGCAGCTTCCTCCAACGGGCTTACATTATTTGCCATGTTTTTCGCTAATTAATTAAAGAACTGAAAGCCACAGTTGATATGCCAATAATTATTATTGCATTACAAACAGTTACATTACAGCAGATAAAATACCAGTATGAAAATTCCAGTCACACACATGATCAAACTATAAACTTGTGTCGTATCTTTTTGCCTTAAAAGTCAACGAAGATGATGAAGGTAAGTTCAACATCATCTCAAAGGCTACCAAGCAATAAATAACGACATAAACAACCATAATAACCGTAGCTATATGTCCACTTCCAGTTGTTGGCGATATCAGGCTCATGGAATAAAGGTAGCTGAAGGCAAAGGGAAAAATTGGCCCAAGCAACAGAAACCCAACGGAACTGCTGAGTATTAGGCTAAGAATTGTAAGAGTTGTAACCAAAAGCACAAGTGTGTTAATGGCTAATAAGGCAACAAAATCATTGGCTGATTGGACCGTTTTTCCGGCAGGGGGACTGAATACAGTTTGGTAGATTCCGGTCAGAAGAAGAGCTGCAACTACCAAATAAGATTCACGTTGTATATCTGAGATATTGCATCTAATTCGTTTTACACAAATAATTATTCTTCTGTGAAGTGTGATGTTTAGTTTGAGTTGACTTGCAAGGGTGGGATCATCTTTAACTGATGAACCACGTTGTGCTCCAGCCTTATGTAATGCAATCTTCATCTCTGTGCTACAAGCTCTGTCTAAAGCTGTTCTGTTCTCTGAGTTCTTGCTGTTTAAATTCATCCTTTTACACTTTATCAACAAGTTCATAGCCTATGCAACATAACAGGAGCTAAGAAATCAATTCACACCAAATTTATAATTCTACGAAGGATGTACTAGAATTGAGATTGGGTGGGCCTAATTCAACCCCAAAAGCTAGCTTATTATTCAGAAATTTGAGACTTGTAACGCACTACCTTCACGCCTAGAGTGTGAACATGAATTGAAATTAAGTAGGCCTAATTCAACCCCAAAAACTAGCTCAGAAGATGAGGAATGCTTCACACTTATAAACACTCAAGAGTCCATATCCTCGGAGACTGTGAGACTTGTAATAGGATGTGTAGAGATAATAATTAATAAGGGTACCTGTATGTCATGATTGAGAACTGAAAGATGTAAGATGGTGTTGCCTCCCTCGTCTTTCCAGTTCAAGATAGAGCGTTCCAAGCTTGCAGCACTTTTGCGTGTATTTCTCTTGAGCCAACCAAGCAGCACTTGCAGAGCCTCCAACTGATGATTTTTCACTGCAACATGAAGTGCAGTCTCATTTTTCAATGTCACATCCTTAATGGAGTCAGGACAAGCCTGCAGAAGATAGGCCAAAAGTTCCGCTTCTCCTGTTTGAGTTACAATTGTATGAAGAGGAGTAATGCCTTCTCTTCCTTTGACTCGGACCAGGTCATTGTTGATGTCCACAAAGCGACGAACCAGTTCGCGGTGGCCTTTTTGTATGGCAAGGTGGATGGGGGTGAGGCCATGCGTGTCTAGCTTCAAAGCAAAGGAAGGTTTCAACCTCATAATCTCAGTAGCAAAGTGGATATGGCCAGCAGATGCAGCTGTATGTAGAGGAGTCTCAACAAAGGGTATGGAATCCACTTCTTCTAGAATATATGGATTTGCTTCAATTAGAGCATAGAGACTGTTTATGTCTCCGGATTTAGCAGCTTCTTCTAATGGGCTAACAACATTCGCCATCTTTGATTTGTTTGTTGTTGAGATTCTTTAGTTTGTTCTTAATGAAGCTCAAAAATCACAACTTAATTCTTCACTTTCAACGTCCATTACATTGGCCAACAGAATAAACGAAATCCAGAGCATGATGTAGGAAACTCATTTTAGAATCAGTGGTTGTCTCTGCATTTGATGTAATGAAAGTAATTATTAATGACAACTTCAGAAGCATATAATATATATATATATAGTAGTTTGCTGATGACCTCATGATCGACAAGTGCTCAGCAAGTTGAAATAAGTGTACTTTATTTTAATTAATTTTATAACATAAATGTGTTTCCTAAATTTGAAGTGTCTCAGTGCTCAAGCTCAAAACTGTACCCATCAATGACCATTTCAGAAGAACAATTAAAGAAAGGAAAGGGTTACTTTTCCATTGATTTGAATTTTGAACTAAAGCCTTACCCAGTTCACCCTGGTTTCACAAATTCATATAGAAGAAGAGTTGCATTGGTACGTAAAGCTTTAATTTAAGGATAGGCGCTATGCATATCTTCAACTCTGAACTTGAGTTTGAGTCGATTTATCCTTAAGGCAGCACAAATCTGTATCTTCAAAAGTTTCCATGCCAGAGAGTTGATCACCATCTCAATGACCACCCAGATGAAAACAAGGATAAAAAGGTAAAAAATAATCTGATCCACAAGTTGTGTTCCAAGGTTGGGCGATATCAAATCCATAGAAAAGAGATAGCTGAAAGCAATGGAAAAAGTGGGACCAATGAGTTGAAAACCAACCCAGCCAGTAGGTATTAGAACAAGACTTGTAAGAAGAATGGTGAGAAAAAGGACAGTCTTGTTAAGCAATGAAAATACAAAGAAATCACTGCTTGACAAAACTGATTTCCCTGCTTCAGCACTTGCAGAATTCTTGGCCCCGATTTCAGACTGATAAAGGCCACCAGGGGGACTAAGCGCAGATTGATAGATTGCTGTTAGAATCAGAGCTGCAACTACTAAATAAGCTTCGCGGTGGCTATCTGACATGCTCTCTCGAATACGTTTTATGCCGGTTATTACTTTCTTGCGAGCTGTTATATTTGATCTCAGTTCGTCAGCAAGAGTGGGTCTAACTTCAATAGATGAACTACGAATCGCTCCGGCCTTCAATAGTTTCTTCCCCATTTCTTTACAAGCAGCTTTGTCCAGTGCTGTCAACTTCTCCAGATTCTGAGCATTTAGTTCCATCATTTTAGTCTTTATCAGCAAATCAAGAGCCTGTGAAGCCAAGAAATCAACCAAACATGAAGTATTGCAAGCATATATACCTGTGCCGTGTATAAAAACATTAAGTATTGCAAGCATATATACCTGTAGGTCGTTATGGATAGCTGAAAGGTGCAGAATGGTGTTTCCTTCCTCATCCTTGCGATTCAAGATGGAGTATTGCAAGCATGCAGCACCCTTGCGAGTGTTTCGACTTAGCCAGCCAACCAGTACTTGAAAAGACTCGAACCGTTTATATTTCAACGCAACATGAAGTGCTGTCTCTCTTCTCACAGTCACATCTTCAATTGAATCCGGACACGCTGAGAGAAAGGTGGCTAAAAGATCAGAGTCTCCTGTCTGACTTACAAAGTGCAAAGGAGTAATGCCTTCCCTCCCTTTCACTCGGACAAGTTCTTTGTCTATGTCTACAAGGCGACGCACCAGTGTCTTGTGACCCTCTTGTAAAGCAAGGTGGATGGGGCTGAACCCCTGCGGATTTAGCTTAAAATTGAATGAAGGTTTCAACCTCATGATCTCAATGGCGAAGTGGACATGTCCTGCTGATGCAGCAACATGTAGAGGAGTGTCAACAAAGGGTATGGCTTCTATGTGATCCAATATATGTGGATCAACCTCAATTAGTGCATAGAGAAGGTTTATATCTCCCAATGTAGCAGCTTCATCCAGGGGGCTAAGTACATTCTCCATCTTTGTGAAGCTCATTTTTGCTTTATTATTCTTGGTATTGAATATTGGAACCTCCCCCTTCTCCAACTATCTCAACATGAATCAAACATGGAGTATTTATTTGGCTACAGCACTTGACCCTTTAAACACACACACATATATATTTATAACCAGAGATCAGAGGGCTTGATCTGGTAGCTACAAAGGTCTGGCCTATGCATATTTTATTATGCTAATGTCCTCTGCCATCCAGTGGGAAATGCACTAAAGAATAGGCACGCGGTAGAAGAAAATAAATTAGTCAATAGGGTATGTTAATCCTAATCCATTGACACAGTCAAATTTGTACTGATTAAAACCCACGTTGATACCGCTAAAGAAACAGGGTGTGTGTTTGGTTTGGAAAAATGTTTATCTATTAGTAAAGTGTGTGAACGAATTGTTTATTGCTGAACCTTGGAAGATGTTAATCATGAAGAATTACCCTAATTAAAAATGGCTGATTAAAGAACTAAAAGCCACAGTTGAGAGATGAAAGAGTGTAAGATGGTGTTGCCTCCGTCGTCTTTCCAGTTCAAGATAGGGCATTCCAAGCCTGCAGCACCTTTGCGTGTATTTGTCTTGAGCCAACCAAGCAGCACTTGCAGAGCCTCCAACATGTAGTGCAGTCTCATTTCTCAAAGTCATATCCTTAATGGAGTCAGGACAAGCCTGCAGAAAATAGGCTAAAAGTTCAGTCAGCTTCTCCCGTTGGAGTTACAATTGTATGAAGAGTTGTAATACCTTCTCCTGTTTACTCGATGCAAGATGCAACGTGGAAACACAATTAATGAGGATTTGGTGAAAAATGGTCCCTGGCAATCTTATTGAATGGTTTTCAACGGGTTCAACTTATTCAAAAGCTCCAGCTAACTTGTTCAAAGCCACATAGGCCCAATTGCACATTCTTCCCAATTCCCATGGAGTTTGAATATATCATGGGAATAAGCATCATTTCCCCTTCCCCGATTCATGCTCTGTCCCCACCCATGGCTACTAGCCTACTACCGGTGCCAATTACAAAATTGCAGAAATAAATGTAATATACTAATATTCCACCACCAGCAGTTACAACAATATTTATCTTTCTCAGTTTTCAACCTCAAAATTGTACCCATCAATGACCATTTCAGAAGAACCATTAAAGAAAAGGGTTACTTTTCCATTGATTTGAATTTTGAACTAAAGCACTTAACCAGTTCACAATCCCAGAGAGAGGGAAACTAGAACTCCATCTAATGTTTCTAGTTACATGCTATTTACAGTATGAATCAAACATACTCAACTAACTAAAACATAATGTATGTTTTTTTTAAGCAAAATCGAACTAAAATAAATAAATAAATCAATCAATCTTCAACTCTCCATGTTCGCCTCCGCGAGTTCCTATTGAAAACCGATCTCAGCGAAACTCGTTCGGTACCAAAAAATCTAGACCTGCTGGAGCCCAATCTTCCAAAAATAGACATGAAATTTCGAAAAACCCGACCAACTCCACGACTCTCCCTAACCCTAATGTTCCTCACAGAACGAGAAATCCTCCTCGGAGCTCCGTTAGGGTTCAGTGCTCCGTCCATCTCCGTGTACACCACGGGAAGGTGATTCTCGCCGGCTCTCCGGCCACCAGAAAACCTACCGACGGCGAATCCCCCTCCCGGCAGCCTCCAAATCGTTAATCCAATCGATTCCTCATCGATTGAACCAGACATCAACGAATTGTGATCTGAAGGAAGCTCGTGTCGACAAACAGGGCAAGAATTCCGAATCGAAAGCCACGGAACGATGCAATCGGTGTGGTATATGTGCTTACATGGAAGCTCACGCGCCTCCGCCTGCAGCTCAAATGCTTCCTTACACACGGCGCAGTGCGCTTCCGCATGCACGTGCGCCTCCGCAATCTCCACCGAAGGCATCGACTCTATCGCCGCCTTAGAAGCCGGCGGATTCTCCGGCCGACCAAACGCGTTCGTCTCGATCTGCGAGAACTGCTCCAAAAGCCGGTCAAATCCCGAACCTAACAGAAACTCCGCAATAGCCGGCGGAAGAGGCCGTAAACCGGTACCGTCGCCGTCGTCGTAGTATAGCTCGAAGGCAGCACCACCTTCACGATCGGCATCATCGGTGGGGCCACGCAGAACAATCACAGGATTGAAAGGAGAGCGACTTCCAGCAGTACTGCGGCGGCGACGGCGGAAGCCTTGGCGCCGGGAATCGGAGACGTCGGATAAGGGGCTGAAAAAGTGATCCGGAGAGGGTTCGGGTCGGATCTGTTCAACGAAACCGCTTTGGCAGTTAGGGCAGAGGACGTTGTCGGTTTGGTCCATGATATGAACGAAGGTTGTGCAGCTGTAACACCAAAACGACGCCGTTCCAGGTTGCGTTTCGAAGTTCATTTGCGAGTTTTTCAGATCCAAATGAGGTTAGTAATAGAGAGAGTAAGTTACGCTTTTACGGAAGGGAGCGTGAATTTAAAGGATTTGAATAGAGAGAGAGAGAGAGAGAGAGAGAGGAGCGTGTGTGAAATGTGAATGAATGAATGTGTTAGCGTGTTAATCCCACGCGTCTAAGTTGTCACTGTGCAGGTTAATACAAAAAGCAATTGAACCGTTGGCCTGTTTGTGGAAGAAGGTGCAGAGTAATTTCTACTAATTTTTAATTAATGATTAATGATGCTAATTAAGTAGTTTTTAAATGGAGGATTAGAATTGAAGTGCTTGTGTGTGTTGATGTGACGTGACGAATGCATGAGGGCAACAGGGTGGTGAAGACTGAAGAAGGAAGTGTTGACCGTAGACTACACTGCACGGCAAGAGACGCCAATTTTGATTTTGAAGTTTGAACATTTCATCATCGAAACTTCTTTTTATTTTTGTCTTTAAAGCCCTGGAAATAGAAGCACAATAAAATTGATCTCTCCAAACTTTTACTTTGTTTTAGCTTATCCAATATATTTAAATTTTTATTTATCTACTATTTTATTAGTCTTAGAATATTGAGCTACACATCTTTTAAAGAAAATTCAACTAGATTTTTTTTGTTTATTTATTAAAACATAGTTGCAAATGATATTGGTATTGCCGTATAAGATTCCTTAAACAAGGAAAAGGGCGAAGGGAAAAGGCTGATGCAATGGATAATATTAGAATTACCATTACCATGAATACATGATTATGGTGGTATGCTTGTTTGGTCTACCTACACATTCAAAATTCTGGTTTCATCATTCTGCATTTCTACTCTTGACGTTTCTAGGCCCCACTTCCATTCCAAATTCCCAATCTTTCTTTGGTCCCACTTTACGCTCCCCCTCTCCTTTTTCTGCAAATTTTCTTCTTTTCTTCATTAAATGCTCAAAATAATATTTGAATTTCATCGGTTTACTAATTTAATCTTTCAAATATTTACTCAATCAAGTTACAAAAATACTACACTAAAAAGTAGTCACTTCAGACACCAAAAAAAAAGTAGTCACTTTATTTATGTATACTTAGCTTATATATTTTTCTTAAGTAAATAATTAGCTATCAATTCAATTTATCAGAGTAAAATATAATTAAACTTATCAGAGACATATAATCATTTTTTTTAAAATGGTATAGTAAAAAGTTTTGTAAGATGTTAAATATCTATTTTTATATGTAATGGCTTATTAATAACTAATTTTTAAAAATTGAAATAGAATATCAAGAATTATGTACTTTACTCTTCATTTTAGTTGCCTTCTTCCGACTTCATTTCATTGTCCTAACTATTTTTCTTGAGTGAAATTAAAATTCACTATCCAAATATTTCATTCTTGTCAATATACTTCACTCGTAGGCTTTGTTTGGCAACACAATGGAAAAAGGAAGGAAAAAAAATGAAAGGAAAGAAAATAGAATGAAAAGTAGATGATTTTATGTGTTATTTGGATTAAGAGAAAATAGATGGAAGGAATATAAAGAGAAAACTTTTATTTATTTGGATAAAAGAAAAAGTGAGAGAGAAAAAATCATAATAAAATAAAATTACGTTAATATTCTTATTTATGTTACATGTAAATTAAGAATAATATTTTTATTTATTTATTTATAATTATATTTTATAAATATTATAAAACATTGTAAATGTGTACATTACTAATATAAGATATCTATTTAATAAACATAATTTTTAATAATAAACTTATGTTATTGTAATAATATATTAAAAGTATTGAAACTAAATTTATAAATAATTATGTTGTTTATATTTAATTGAATTTAAATTGAATGGTTCCAACGAAATTTAATTACATATAAATATTATTTAAAAATATTATTTACACACTAAAATTAACTATAAAAATAGTCACATTTTATTTATGCGTAATTTATAATGTGTATTTTACACTAGTTG
>JASCZI010271905.1:42156-52722 GCA_036250425.1 Stylosanthes scabra
CTAACTATTACGTATTTATGTATAAATTCATGTGTAATTTAATTATTTTTAATATTTATTATATATTAATAACTAATTTTAATTGCTTATTTTGATAGACACTTAATATTATCTATTAAAATTTTATAATTAATTTTTTCCATATGATTTATTTTTATTTTATTTTAAATTTTTAATATATTGTGATACAGCAATTAAGTATTTAATAGTATGCCTGCATCAATGAGGTATAGCTTTGTAGTGTGTTGTGTGAAACATTATTATTTTTTCAAAAATTAATATGATTTTAAAAAATTATAGAGAAGGACGATTAAGTAATTTTAGCCTACATCTCCTCTTCCTTTTCAGTTTTCACGCCAAGGATGAAGAGAAAAGTTTGAGTGTGGGACCCACCATATATTTTCTCTTCTTTGCTACTATTCATATCAAACCAAACAAGAGAAAATCTTCTTTTCCTCTCATGTTCCCTCCACTCAAGTTCTCTTCTCTCATTTTCCATAGAACCAAACGCACTGGTAATCATTTTTCATTGACTAAGAGTTTTAAAGTATTCTTGGCCAGAATTAGTCTTAAAGGACTCAAGAACTTTAATTTCCCTTACTTTATTTAATTAAGAGTCATCAACCTTTTCAAGCTTATGTTTTATCTTGATTGAGTCTGAGTAGGCATTTTGACCTTAAATAATTCTAGACGTATACTTATTTTTTTTAATTAAGTCTAACTAAATTGTTACTATTTATGCGTTTACTGTTTATGTGTACACTCTTCATTAAAAACAAACAGAAATTTATATTTACAACAAATATATTTTTATAGTTGACATGAATATGTTTTAAAATCTGTTCGTTTACTTTTAAATTTTATATTCGTTTTAATATTAATATTTTGTTCATACATGTGAGGTGAAAATGTGCAAAATTCACTTAGTTTGACTTGATTAAAAGAAAAAAATATACATATAGCATTATTATTTGACATGTATATATATAAAAAGTCTATTAATTAAGTAATTGATAATTGATTCTGTGTCCCAAAATAGTACAATATAATTGAAGAATTTTTTATGTTTAACAATTGATTAGTCATTTTAAGTGTTTTTTTTTTTTAAGATTTTAAGTGTTTTATGTCAAAACAATAAACCAATACTTGTTTATTGTTTTAAAAATATTATGATACTTATTCTTTAAGTACCCATCTTATGTTTAAAATAAAAGTTGAAAATTCAAACATCAGTAGTGTATTATAAAATACATATTTTCTTCTTTTAATTATAACATTTAATCATTTAACGTAATTTATTCCCCAAAATTTACAAAAACTTAGCACAAGTGTTGAACCCTACATATTGATCAACTCTTTATAAGCTAGACACAGCGTAGACTAGACTAGATTCTAGATCATCGTCTTCCCTAAGATATAATATTATCTATGTTGACATATATATTTAAATTAAATTTTATAATAAGAAAAAAGTCAAATAAAGTAGTATAGCTAATCAGTTTGAATAAAACCACATTATAGGAATTGGGCAGCCATGCAATCATGCATCTTCAGAATTTTTCATGTTGATTGGGAGATGAGTTTGTAGCTTCAAAGCTCATTCATATATATATCCTAGTTCATATGAATGTGAATTCATTATTGTCTCTATATATTCTTTCTTCTTCTAATCAATCCAAAAGTTTTGCAACAATGTTATGGGTTTCCTTTTGCTCATTTATTTATATAACATGGACGGATGATCATATTATTAGGATTATATATATAAAATAAATATTGTTAACTACGTAATCTAAGATAGAGAAATCATTAAAGAAGCAAACAGGCTACCCAAAAAAGCAATTAAGTCAAAGCAAAAGTCCATGCCTCAATTATGGTCCTATAAATATTGATATAAAATTTTGTAGCAACTAAAATAAAATTAAAATAAAACTCCAACAATTAAGCCGCAAATAGTCCCAAAGGGTAGTATACATAACTATAAGCTTGGATTACAAGGAAATTCTTAATAGGAAGAAACCAAATATTTATAGTTCTACTAGGTTATGGATACTGAAATATAGATAGAGATATTAATTAGATGGGTGTATTTTGTATTATTCATTCCTATAGGAAGGACACAAAGACACTAATTGAAAATATAATTATTTTTTCTTTTGTTATCAATCTCTATTATTATTTATTATAATTGTATTTTTTATCATTTTTTTCTTAAGAAAATAATAAAATAAATTAGATATTTTATTATTTATTTATCTTATATTTAGTTTATCTCAAATAAAATATAAGAACATTAATTTTTGTGTTGTTTCTGTCTTTTCTATTATATTTTTACTGTCTTATTTTGTCATGTTTCTCTAAATAAGCACAGTCTATTATTATTATTATCCAAGTTGGCCATATTAAATAATCTTCCAAGCAATCCTGAAATTTCTACGTGTTTGACCTTATTAAAGGGTTGAATTTTATGGTTTGTTCGCTAAGTAACAATTAAAATTTTATTATTATTATTATTATTACTTTATTAGCGTTTACAACACAGGAAAGTCTTATGCTTGTTCATTCTACAAACCTAAGCGCATGCATCATCATCTATAATGTCTCTCATGCATAGCTAGAAAAAAGGTTTCAAAAAAATAATATAATGACAATATGCCCTTTGACCATTCAATATAGTATCATTTGTTATATACTTAGTTATTTATTTTACTACTAATTGATCACCTCTAAAGTTTGGTTGACAGATTAGAAAATTATTGGATTGACAATGAATATACAATTGCATCTCAACTTGCCAAATTAAAGTGTGCTATCAAAAAGATCACGAGGCATAATTTTAATATTTCCAAATCATTTTCCTCTTTTATAACGTTCTATAAAATATATATAATTTGGTGGAAAGAGCTACCTACCACCATATACTGTGCTAAAGTGTGTAGTTATATTAGGTTGGGAAAAAGGAAAAAGAAAAACTGCCATGGAAGAAATAAAAGTTGCTGAATTCATGAAAAAAAAATAACTTAATAAGAGCAAATTTGGTAGAAGAGTGTGATCAAATAGAGGTTGTTTTGCCTCAACCTTTCTATTAATTCCCTTTAATAGGTTTATAGCTGCAGAGAGAAATTATTCATTGCATTATGCCAGATATTCTATATTCTAATCCTTATAAAAATAATTAACCACATCTCTAAATAAGTGGTAAGTAGCTTAATTTATTTAAATATTTAGTCTCGACTTATCGAATCTCATACACTCCAACAACAACAAAAATTGAGAAAAATAAGTTAAAGACTCAAAGCCATTTGTAACCAATATATACTTATTTTATTCTTTAAAAAATTCTAAATCAAATATATTAATTTTTAACTAAAATTAATTACTCTTTAAATTGGTATTTAAATTAATTTTTTTTTATTAATTTGACTCATTGAACAAAAAAATTAGGAACTAAAAATTATTTAAGGACCAAACAAATATATACTACGGCCCTCAATCCTAGCCGCTTGAAATCGGGTACTCAGGTTGGAAAACTATGCTCCACACCTCCTGAGCTACCTCGAGCTGGCATCTAACCTATTGGGTTTTTTTTTTTGGTATTCAAACTATTGGTTTTTTTTTTTTAGGAGGGTATTCTAGGTCCGGTAAGTTCAGACTAATTCCTTATGTCATATCGAGTGTCTTTTTCAGAAGGTTTAACGTGGCTATATTCCCTTTTGCATACATGCCGTCATCAAAGATTCGAATTCGGGACTAGTCATTTAAGCAACCTAAGCTACTTACTTACCACTTGTGTCAGAGGATGTGGTTTAGTTATTTACTTATTTGCACTTCCCCCTTGCATTCCTCAGAAAAGCCCAAATCCCATATTTGATATACATCCTAGAATTTTTCATGACTGTGAAATTGGGCCGGAGCAAACTAACAACGATAGCCTCATTGGTCAAAATACCAAAATTATATACCGAAAGTAAGGCCAGACCAAAAACAAAATAACCAAAACTAAGGGAAATGCAGCTGAGGCTTGTGTGAAAGTGGCAACGGCAAAAACATGTTGCTTTTTAATATACTCACCCATATTCGAAATTTGGCGAAGGCTAAGACGTGGATGAGAATTTTTAAGGCTGCGTTTGGAAAAATGATTGGGACTGAAAAACTGAGAGTCTAAGACTGGGAGATTGAAACTAAATTAAGTTTGTGTATTGTGTTTGATTTAAAATGTGAAAGTTCTAAGTAACATTATACAACTTAAACTTCTCTGCATTTAAATGTGGAGGTCCTAATTCATGTCGTATTCCTATACACCATCTCAATTTATATGGAATAATTAACATTTTTGTATTTGTCCTCCTTGTATCTTTCGCGGGCATCCAATTAAACAACATTATCCAATTCTCTTTGAAGAAACAAAAAAGGAACAAAATAATATTTTACAGAATGCGATGTGTTTTTATAAGGGGCATAATTATTAATCAAGAGGCCAGGCAGAAATCATGTCCTGAGGCCAATGATGAATCTTAGTTATGATGAACAAGTCTCACAACTAACATGGTTTCTATAAAAGTCCCACGTAAACTATGCTTATAAACTTTGCAATAAATAAATATCTTAAGTTGAAGAATTAGTTCTGAGATCTGAAAAGTGATGATTCTTCAAATATGATCATACTAGAGTATAGTCTTATAGACCCTCTTGATAGAACCATCGGGAAAAAATTAAAGGAAACTGTTAGGTGACAGAACAAAATATTATTGACACATATTAAAAGAACAAAAATGTTAGGCAATTAAGTGATTTACTCAACCAAATTTAATTAAGTTTCTTTGATACATGCGTTACTTTTTTAAGAAAGTGTTTTCTCTCACCTCAAAAAGCAAGAGTTTTCTCTTACCTCAAAAAGTGCACCACTTCTGAAACACGCTTCCTTCTCTTTTTTTTTTTTTTTTTTTTTTTTATTTTCCTTGTGTTTCATCCCATCATCAAGCTCATCATCTTCCGACGAGGACGGCAACGGTGATGACGCCGGCGGCGACAGCAACGACGTAGGAACAGAGAAAAAGAAGAAGGATGATCAGAAGGAGAAGAAAAAGGAAGAGAATGAGGAGGAGGGGAGGAAGAAACAAGAAGAAGAAGATGGAGTACATTTGAGTACATTTTAGGCGTGCTTCTAATTTTCATGAAAATCGACTTCAATTGTTTTTGAAAATCCGCTTCAATTTTTTTTGAAAATCCGCTTTAATTATCTTTAAAATTCGATTAAGTTTTTTATGAAAATCTGGTTCAGTCTTTCTTGAAAATCCGCTTCAATTTTTCTTGAAAATCCGCTTTAATTTTTTTTAAATTTGGTTAAGTTTTTTATGAAAATCTGGTTCAGTCTTTCATGAAAATTCGCTTCAATTTTTCTTGAAAATCCGCTTCAGTTTCAGGAAGTATAAAAAAAGATGAAGATTATTAACGAGAACAACAACAACAACGACAACGACGACAACAACAACATAATAGTGGAAGAGGAAGATAAAGAAGAGAAAATAGAAGAGGAAGAACAAGAAGATGACGACGATGATGGCGATTGTAACGATATGACGGCGGTGGTAACGTAATAGCAGGAAGAAGAAGGAGGAATAAAAGGAGGAGGAGTTGCAGAGAAAATGGGAAGGAGAGAGAAAATGAAAAGGAGAGAAAATAGCGTGTTTTCAAATTTTTGGAGTTGAGTACATGCACGCGCTAGGTGAGAGTGGGAATAAAAGACTTGGTTGTGACTTAATTGGTTGCAAAGATATATGTGTAGCATTATTGTTAAAAGAAAAGTTATAAAGATAGAAAAGTTTTCAAATATACTAACACACCGGTATACTTATAATTTTTTCGTTGATTTTGATTTATATATATATTTTTAATTAAGATCCACGATTATATATTATAGATATATCAATACATTGATATACTTAAAACTTTTTAATAATAATAATAATAATACAATATATTTGCTTTGTGAATGAGAAATGTGAATCATGTTGTCGTTGAAAACTGATTGGATGACTGTCCGAGGGTTCTTGGCCGCATGATCTATCAAAAGTCCAAAATCAGTCACCATCCTTGTGATTTCTTCTTCTTCTTTATTACTTTCTATTTATACATTTCTCTATTTCTTTTTTCTCTTTTATTTCATTTTTAACAATTCATCTTTTACCTCCACCATGCCAACAAAGTTGGTCCAATTGGTAAGAGATCAGCTTATAAACCATAAGGTTGTGAGTTTCAATCTCGCTGCTGATGTAAAGACTTTGTTGATAGGTGATCTATAAATATCTCTATAAGTTATAGAGCCGTATGGCCTGCTCTGACCTTGGTGAGCCTCCGAGACTCAACTCACCTAAATTTTTTTCATAAAAAAAAAATCTTTTACCTCCATGATGATAAAGTTCAATTATGTATGAGTTAATTGGTTGTGACAGCGCATAGTCATATGAGCAAACGCACTTGTGACGAAGCATAAACACGTGTGCATCACATTAATCCAATCCACATAAACAAACACAATGTATATAAAGATATTTACAAGATCAAAAATATCTGCTTAAGTCGTCCACGTTGGCAACCCCCACCACACTCGTCCAATTAGATATTGCACTTTTTCTCCTTTTTTCTGTATAAAACTTTCTAAAAATAAGAAAGTTTTGAGAATAATGCTAAGGTGTTTATAGAAAATTAATATCAATTTTTTTTTTTTATCATCCATTGTTTTCTAACATTATTCTTTTAAAATTATATTATTCACAAAACAAAAATCAATGACCAAAGTTAAAAATTATTTATTATTAAATACACAAATAATAATTTTATTGTAAATCAATTGAAAGTTAATTTTTATTTTATTATTTTTATATTTAAATTATAAAAATGATATATTCCAGAATAAGAATACTAAAATTTATTGTAATAAACTTAACTCAAATAATATATAATTTTTTTTAATAGAGATCTTGGGTTCAAACCTTTTTCTTAATATATTTTTCATAAAAAAATACTAAAATTGATAGATAGATTATTAAAAAATGTAAAAATTTATATGCCATTAATTTTACATAAAACTATTATTTTAAATCGGCTAATAATTTAATTAAATATATTAAATTATTTAACAATATTTAATAAATAACTCCATATAAATTTAATTGCAACTAAATATTCATTTATTAAAAAACATTCTCTTAAAATTACCAATTTATATTTTTCCCTTTTTTAAAATTGACGTTGGTGTGGTGCATTGGATCACTTTCCTTATTGATATACACAACCACCGAAGAATCTAAGAGATATGTGTTGTTTGTTTTAGTCTCTTCCATATTCCTCACTCACTCCTTACTATTCTTGTTTTTGGATCCAGAATTCCAATCCAATTTCCTAATCTTTTACGGTTACTAACAAATTAACCAACTTCATAACGGCATGGGCGAGGAAGTTAGGACCACCGACTACCAGGTCGATGACCGTCTCGCAGACTGGGAATTGGGCCTTCCTGCGGCCCACGATCTCACCCCTCTCTCTCAGCTCTTGATCCCGCCGGAGCTCGCCTCCGCCTTCAGCATCTCGCCGGAGCCACACCGTTCCCTCGTCGACGTCAACCGCGCCTCCAAGAACACTCTCTCCACCCTCCGTACCGGCGTCAACGCCTTCTCCTCCTCCAACCTCAACCCTTTCCAAGACGAAGGAAACGATCCTGCCGGCGACGACGACGACGACGAAGAGATCGATCCGAACGGTTCGGGCTCCAATTCGAGGAAGCTCCGGAAGATCGATTGTGCGGAGGAGGCGGATTCGGCGCCGCGCAACGACGGTGCCGCCGCCGTGAAGCGACCGAGGCTGGTGTGGACGCCGCAGCTGCACAAGCGGTTTGTGGACGTGGTGGCGCACCTAGGGATCAAGAACGCGGTGCCGAAGACGATCATGCAGCTTATGAACGTGGAAGGGTTGACCAGAGAGAACGTCGCTAGCCACCTCCAGAAGTATCGCCTCTACCTTAAGCGGATGCAAGGGCTCTCCACCGACGGACCTTCTTCCTCCGACCACCTCTTCGCCTCCACGCCAGTTCCTCAAAGCCTCAACGACAGCGGCGGTGGAGGAGGAGGTGGAAGTGGTCACTCCCGTGGGAACGGACACCTTCCGGTTCCGGTCCCGATGCATTATCCTCCGGCGGCGATGATGCAAATGCCGATGCTGGGCATGGCACATGGCTATCATCATCACCACGTGTTGCAGCAGAGGGATTGGTCCTACCCACATCATGTCACTCCTAATGATAAATGAATCAAATCCTTGCTTCTAAGTTCTAATTATTATTGTTAATGAATCAACTTCTATTGGCATTTTGTTTTTGATCTTTTGTGGCAGAATTGTATCGAGGGTGTGACTTTATGGAGCTAGATTACAAGCTGTTGCTAAAGTAAATCCTGAACTGGTTCTCTTCTGATTTTAATATAATTCGTACTAAATATATGTATATAGCGTTATGTTTTTTTTTTTTTGGACAGAATATAGCGTTATGTTCTTGATTGTGTGTAATTTCTGAATATGCCAACTCTCCTTTTCAGAACCGATGCAAAATTGAATACTATATGACAGAGACACTGAACTTAACAACAGTTTCTGTTAGCAAACATTTCTGGCATGATTGAGTGCTCTAGGTTCTATGGCTAGAAATGTTAATACACTTGGGATTTGAATGAAGGTTTAATGGTTTGGGAGATAGTGGGATGGAATGGCAGGGACAGCTGACCATTTTTGCACAGTGAAAGTGTGACTCCCCAAATTCGGGTGTTCAGAAGGGACATTGCAAGTGAGGTGTTGGGTTTGCTATTTACTTCATTAGACCTTACATTCACATCCATACACTTATAACATTAACATGTACATACGTTTTCATTGCACTCACTTATAAGCTTATAAACAATTCATTTCATTTTATTGAATTTGGAATTTTATTGTTTGAAGCCTCACTATCTTAATTTAACAGTAATTAACCCTCATTTTATAACTTTAGAAGAATTTGATTCCATTTTATTATCAGCCATTCTTTCTAGTTGTCCTTTAAACTTGGATATAGATCCTGAGCTAAATTGCTGTACCATGTGCCCATAGTCCCAAACCTTTCTTGTTTGAGTGCTCAAACCACAAACGAGATTAAATTGGGGTACCTGCTCTTACTTCTATTGGTAGTCCATGGACATGTTATGAGCTGATCCACACGATTTATGGTCGCTGTGCATTTGTTTATATATTGATCAAACTCTGTACTCTGTAGGACTCTAAGGAAGGCCAATTTACTGAGTTTGCAAATTTTTATGACCTTATACAGTTATACCCGTTTTCTTTGACTCCTGCGCTTTATGGATTTCTTGAAAGTAACCGAAAGATTCAAAGAAAGGGTAAAGTTGGTTGGAAGACAATTAAAGGAAACTTGATTGGATAAAAAAAAGAGGAGCACCTAATGCCAACATATTATTCTTTAAAATAAATAATGGAATAATGGCTCTAGTGGATTAGGTTTCATGGACAAAATATATAAAGATATACGTTTCAGGTTATCCGTGAAATTCCTTAGATTAATAAGTGGACCACAAGTCTTTTTCGATGGAAATGGTAAAGCTTTGGTGAAGAAAAGAGGCAGTCATTGTCGAAATTTAAGGGCAAAATCTTTCTTGTTATGCTTCCACTTCCTTGCTATTAAGTCATAAGCAAACCCAGCTAATGCTCCTTAACCTTAAGCATCCTTTGCTTCTTTGTAACTGTTGTCTGATAAGGAGCATGAAACAACTGATCCTGTTCTTCATGCAGAAGCAAAACCAAGACACATCTACCTACCGACACAAATCTGGGAAATCTCAAAGGAACCACCCATCTAGAAAGAATCATTTACCATCCTACAATATTATTATACATTACCTATCCAACTCAACCCTTGGAATTTTCTCTGTTTCCCCTTCTTCATCCTATTCTTGATCCTCTCAACCTTTGCCCACTTGCCAACATCGGCATACACACCAGACAACAGAAGACGATTCCCAACACTCTCAGGCTCCACCTCCAACAGATGCTTAGCTGCCACTTCTGCGAGCTCCACATGCCCATGATTTCTGCAAGCTGCCAGCAATGCACCCCACACAAACAGATCAGGCTCAATTGGCATTGCCTTGATCATGCAATACGCTTCGTCAACCTTCCCAGCTCGACCAAGAAGATCCACCATACATGCGTAATGCTCCAGACGTGGCTTAATTCCATACTTTTCTTGCATAGTTTTGAACAGCCTCTGCCCAAGTTCAATGTCACCAGCATGGCCGCACGCTGTGAGAACCGCGGTGAAAGTTAGATGATCCAGCTTGGCTTTCCCTTCCATCTCCATTTGATTGAAGAGCTCAATGGCTTCATCACAATACCCATGATTGGCATACCCAAAAATCATGGAGTTCCAAGTAACTGTGTTCTTCTCTGGCATAATAGAAAACAGTGTTCTAGCTTCAGAGATGAACCCACATTTTGCATACATGTCAACAAGAGCACTCCTCACAT